>CM066577.1:17392500-17545000 GCA_033816785.1 Picus viridis
ACACAGAGAGCTCGAATGGGAAATCTTGAAAGACCTGGTCTAGTGGAGGTGATCTCAAGTTGGCCTGAAGGTACCAACTGTACCAAACCTCCAGAGGAGAGAGTAGCTCGAGCTGAGGAAGCTCCTCCGTACAATGACCTTTCTGATGATGAAAAGAAATATGCTTTGTTCACAGACGGTTCCTGTCGTCTTGTCGGGAACAAGCGAAGGTGGAAGTCTGCAGTGTGGAGTCCAACACGCCGAGTTGCAGAAGCAAAGGATGGAGAAGGAGAATCCAGTCAGTTCGCAGAGGTAAAAGCTGTCCAGCTAGCTCTCGACGTAGCTGAACGTGAGAGATGGCCAAAGCTTTATCTCTACACCGACTCATGGATGGTAGCCAATGCTCTGTGGGGTTGGCTAAAGAACTGGAAAAAGAGTGGTTGGCAGAGAAAAGGAAAGCCTATTTGGGCAGCAGTTGCAGGATGTTCATGTTCAGCCTACCATCAACCAGTACCCCCAGGTCCCTCTCTGCCTGGCTGCTCTGCAGCCACTCTGACCCCAGCCTGTAGCACTGCCTGGAGTTGCTGTGGCCAATGTGCAGAACCCAGCACTTGGATGTGTTCGATCTCCTGCCCTTGGACTCTGCCCATCTGTCCAGCCTGTCGAGGTCAGGGCTGCCTTTTTGTGCCACTGATGAGTTTATAAATGCTAGCCTCCAGGCTGTGTGAGTTGCTGGGTCTTATTTTATATTAGAGATTAAATTTTGTGTGTGTATTGAAGTTCATATACTGCCTTGTTTCTAACCAAATATTCAACCTACTTGTTTGAAGAATAAAACCCCATGGTGTAATTCCAGCTAATTGTAACTTGTAAAGCTTACAGTAAATAGCTGTTGCCTTTGCAATGAGGAGACTAAAAACTGAATTATCATTAAAATGAAGTCAAAGTAATCATCAAGTTTAAGTGAGGCTTTTGAATACTGTTGTTTCAATATAATACCTTTTATGACAAAGTATCAATCTAGCATACATTCATGTTTGCTCTACTCTCACTACTCTCTTTGCATCAGTGGCCAACTGGAACTGCTCCTTGTGGTAAAATTAAGCAGTCCTACAAGGACTTGTAGGAGCCTGTACAATCAGCCTTAAATTTGGAGCATGGTATTTTGTTTCAGTGACAGATGAGTGAATAAACTTTACCAACTTAGTTAATTTGCTTGTCTCGTAAGCAAGAACCTAACTCTTTCACAGTTCTTGATTAGTAATAGTTGTAAGTTTTGGATGAGGTGGATAGTCTATAAAGAAGTGTGATGATTTGTAGCTGGTGTTGAGACCTTGCAGTAGAAACAGCAGTAACCACAACCACACTGAAATGTATTTGGATATTTTCAGATGTTTATTAATGTTTCATAAATGCCCAGCACTGGGGTGTATCTCTTCTATTATCAGTATTGATCCTGATTCTAAAGTTCAGAGATCACTGTTTTAACTGTGTGCCGTTAAAAACTGCGTAAGTCACTTCATTTCTGATGTGGTTTGAACTGCGTGAACTGATTAGTTTTACCCTGTGATGTGATGCACTTATTCTTCATCAGAAAATAGCATAGTATGGTTTTCACTTGATTTAAAAGGCAAAACTTTTGATCCTTTACCCCACCTAGGACTTCTCATATCATATCCATTTAAAATTCATTGTTTGCACTTATTATTTACATTTATGAACAAAATCCAAGCACTCTCAGATCAAACAAAAAGAGATGAGATAAGGCCAAAATGAGCTTTCTCTACCTAAGACTCCATTTCCCACTACTCACAAGTGAAAAGTGCTCATAGGCCGCACCTCGAGTCCTGTGTCCAGTTCTGGGCCCCTCAGTTTAGGAAGGATGTTGTCTTGCTGGAGCGTGTCCAGAGAAGGGCAATGAAGTTGGTGAAGGGTTTGGAACACAAGCCCTGTGAGGAAAGGCTGAGGGAGCTGGGGTTGCTTAGCCTGGAGAAGAGGAGGCTCAGGGGAGACCTTATTGCTCTCTACAACTACCTGAAGAGAGGTTGTAGACAGGCAGAGGTTGGTCTCTTCTCCCAGGCAGCCAGTACCAGAACAAGAGGACACAGTCTCAGGCTGCGCCAGGGAGGTTTAGGCTGGATGTTAGGAAGAAGTTCTATACAGAGAGAGTGATTCCCCATTGGAATGGGCTACCCGTGGAGGTGGTGGAGTCACCTTCATTGGAGGTGTTCAGGAGGAGACTTGATGGGGTGCTTGGTGCCATTGGTTAGTTGTTTAGGTGGGTTGGATTTGTTGATGGGTTGGACACGATGATCTTGAAAGTCTCTTTCAACCTGGTGTATTGTGTTGTATTGTATTGTATTGTATAATGAACAGTCTGGCAGATAATCAAAATAAGAAACAAAGCAAATATGATAAATTCTCTCAGGAATTAAAAAAAACATCCCACAGATTATTAGTGCAATGTCAAAAGTGAGCACTGACTTGAAACACCTGTGCACAAATTCTCATGATTGGTGCTTTCAAGACTGCAGAGTGTACCAGAGAATAAAATCACTTTTGAAAGCAGTTTGTGGAGGTTTGGTGGTGTCACTGATGAGTATCTTTGCTTTTCCTCTGCTCACATAAAGTTTTTTTACATCAGCAGTATTTGAACAGAAGCAACACAGGAAATTAAGAATAACTCTATGAAAACCTTTCAGGGTATATTACTTAAGCTGTGAGTCAGATGAGGAACTTGTCTAAACAGATTAATTTCAACACTACATAGCTTGTATGAAGTGATTATGATGTACACATACCTTACCACAGCCAAAGTACTTTTGTTCTTTGAAAGGCTCTATTAAAGGTAAAAATCTATGGAGACAAGTTGGTAAGCAGCCACTTAGCACCCAGGATGCTGCAAACACCACTGACTGCTGTCCCCAAATCCTTGAGTACCACACATCTGCAGTGTCTGGTGAAGGGCACAGCCTCTTTCCAAAATATCCCGTCTGAAAGGAGGAAGTGCCTGCCTGTTGCTCCTTCTGATGGAGATCTGAATGATTCAAACTCCAGACACTTGAAGAAAATAGAAATGTTCAAATGCCTTCGTGAATGAGTCACAAGACAATTTTGGATCTGCCTGTTGGCATGACAAAGTATCCATTGTACAGAAAGGATTTCCTGATTTTGGAAATACTACTGAATCATTGGCTTAGAAGAGCAAACTTTGTGCAGAATCTCTGACATTAAAAATTGTATTTTCAAGCTCTCAGTACCAGACATGCCTTGCTTCTCTCTCAGCCCCTCTCAGGAGTGTTCACTCTGCATGTTCACTGCTGTCAGACAGCTTGGAAAGGGTAAAGAAGCAACAACTAACTTTTCACCAAGGGAAGGCAGAAAGATTTGTAATCTGCTATCTGGAGAACATTACTTTTTTGTGTTTGTGCCTTAAACCAGCCTGCATTCCTGCATTTCTTTCAAAACAGCTCTCATTTTTATGATGATCTGTGTTTCCTAGCTCTTTAAAAAAAAAAAAAACTTGGATGCTTATCTATTAGCAAATGAAGTGTGGCAGTAATAAGAGAAAACACAGCTAATGAAAGAAAACAACAATGGTTAAGTGAGCAGAGCAAAATAATGTTCATGTAATTTAAGATAAATGGCAAAAAGTCAGGGATCTTGATGGCCCCTCTCCTCAAATTGCCCAGGGGCTGCACAGCCTACCATGCATTAATTTTGCCTTCTGTTTTGACACTTTAGAACATCCATGTGCGTGTGCATGCGTGCATTTTGACTCTGGCGTGCTGGGATTTTGCAGGGGCCTGGCGAGTCTGCAGGCTGTCCTCGCTGCCTGCTGCTCATTCTCAAGACAGGATTTGGGAAAAACAGGAAAATAATTCTACCATGCTGGGAAACAATTTGCCAGCAGTGCTGGCCAGTCCTCTCCTGAGATACCTGAGACAGGCTTTCTCTTTGTCTTCACCAGAAAAATCACTGGTGCCCACTCAAAGGAAACCCCTGTAGTCTTCTGATATAAAGGTATCCACTAGGCAGTGTTTGTGTAACATTTTAAACATTAGCTGAACTTTACTTCTGTGAAGTGATTATTTGAGCCACAGGCTGTTGGCTGGGAGTTTTTTCTTGATACTGTCATCCAGTTAATAACACTTTTGCATTTCTTAGAAGTTCTAACACCTGCCTCCATACATTTAACAGCAAATAGTTGCTTGATTTTCTTGTGGCATGTGTTGTGGACACTATGCAGAATCTACAAACTGTTAGATCCCTTTGTCCACCACTCTATCTCCTCCCTTAGCAAGGGGCAGAAGTCACCAAACAAAAGGACACTGACAGAGTCAGAAAGCCTTCAGAAGGTGACAAGACCACTTTCCAGCAGATGCTGGTACCTGTGCCTCAATGGGCAGGTAGTCCATGACCTTCAGCACCAGTGTAGCTTCTAAACGACCTGACAAAGATCTGCTTAAATTCCTCACGTTTCCCAATGGCTCTCACACTAAGGTGTTTTAAATCAAAGTGTCAAAATCAGTAGAGAAGCTTGATAACAGTTTGTTGTAACCACATAGGATAGGTGACATGAAATGGGTCATGCAGCTAGAGCAGGTTTCAGCTATTGAGAGTGCAGCTGTGAGATTATCCTTAGCTGCAGAGGAACATGGGTGTAAAATATGATGCAGTGTAGGCTTTCTGCATTTCAAATATGAAATGTCAAATTTGAAAGCTACCCTGTTTGAACAGCTTTGAAAATGGCAAGAGGGAGCCCATAGGTTTGTGGCCAGTGCCCCGCAGGGCACCACAAAGAAGCCCCATGGTGAAAGTATCTCTCCCTTTGCTGAGCAACCTTCCACATGCATCAGGACTACATCAGCAGCACCTTGTTCAGTGCACACTGTCCAGGTGTAGCATTACTGAGGAATGGGCATGGTGGGTTGCTCAGAAGTCAGAACAACAAAATCAGCTCCAGGGCACGTGCTACGCACAGCTTGTGTTCCCTGGCAGTGTTCATGCTGACGGTGCTGTTTGGAAGCGAGAGTGTGTTAGTCCATGTTTACTTTTCTGTGCACAAAGGCAGTAAAAGCTAGCCTTGTTTCCAGTGAAGGTGGAATGTTGTATTTCATGCTCTTTTTTAAAATACAGCTTTCCCCTTGTTTATTTTTAATTCTTTCCTATTTTAGCTGTATCACTTGTACTGCATTTCCCCTGAACTTTTCTATACTCTTTTCCACTGCATACTGTTGCTAAGCTTTCATTTACTTTTGAGTATCTCAGCTTGCTCCTCTTACTTTGGTCATACTATTTTCTGTTGCTAATCCTTATGCATTTTGGAGAGTTTGAAGTATTTTTTGTCTCTAGTTTTATTTTAGATTTATTTGTATATAATTAGATAACTGTGGGCTTCAACAGAGGAATGTTGGGAACAAGAGCCAACTGTTACAATGTGAAGTTAATCTGTTCATTGAAATTTATTTTTATTATTATTTCTAAATTGCAGCTGTTGGTTTTCTAACCACAACACTGTGGTTGTCGTTTCTTTTTAAGGTGGTCAACAATTACAGATGGGGCAGTAAAACCATGCTGAGGATGTGGTCAGTTGATATTTCAGACTCACAACTGCAGTGAAAACTCTTCCTTCATTTTTAAAATTTTTATTCTTCTTCTGATGAACAAAAGGTAACTGGGATCCACAGAGTGCCTGAAATACATGGGTCTACAGATCTGTGTTGACAAACCTGAACCTGATATTCACCTTTTTTCTAGTGTTCCATGCACCTTCCTTTCTACACAGCAATATTCTCCTAATATGTTCAGACCGGCTCCTGGGACAGGTGAACGAGCATCTTCCATCCTTTAAAAAAGTAATTTCCCTCATGTGGCAAGCTCACATCCCTGAGATGACTGGCAGATATCAGACTATTCCAGTGATAGTAAACCAGAAATGCTCCTAATGAACATGCTGCAATGAATGGTGGTTGTGACTGTTTTAGGCTGTGCCTTTAAGAAAGGGACAGTTACTGGAACACTCTGGCTGAATGTTTTGGTGTCATAATGAAAACAAAGATGAGTCTAAACTAATTTCACAGTATCACAGTATCACAGTATCACTAAGGTTGGAAGAGACCTCAAAGATCATCGAGTCCAACCTGTCACCACCGACCCCATGACTAGACCATGGCACCAAGTGCCACGTCCAATCCCCTCTTGAACACCTCCAGGGACGGTGACTCCACCACCTCCCTGGGCAGCACATTCCAATGGTGAATCACTCTCTCGGTGAAGAACTTTCTCCTCACCTCAAGCCTAAACTTCCCCTGGTGCAGCTTGAGACTGTGTCCTCTTGTTCTGGTGCTGGTTGCTAGAGAGAAGAGGCCAACCCCTTCCTGGCTACAACCACCCTTCAGGGAGTTGTAGAGAGCAATGAGGTCACCCTTCAGCCTCCTCTTCTCCAGGCTAAACAACCCCAGCTCCCTCAGCCTCTCCTCACAGGGCTGTGCTCAAGGCCTCTCCCCAGCCTTGTTGCCCTTCTCTGGACATGTTCAAGTGTCTCGATGTCCTTCCTAAACTGAGGGGCCCAGAACTGGACACAGGACTCAAGGTGTGGCCTAACCAATGCAGAGTACAGGGGCACAATGACCTCCCTGCTCCTGCTGGCCACACCATTCCTAATGCAGGCCAGGATGCGGTTGGCCTTCTTGGCCACCTGGGCACACTGCTGGCTCATGTTCAGGCAGCTGTCAATCAGCACCCCCACGTCCCTCTCTGTTTGGCAGCTCTCCAGCCACTCTGACCCCGGCCTGTAGCTCTGCATGGGGTTGCTGTGGCCAAAGTGCAGCACCTGGAACTTGGACTTGTTGAATGTCATCCCATTGGCCTCTGCCCATCTGTCCAGTCAGTCGAGGTCCCTCTGCAGGGCCCTTCAGCCCTCTAACTGACCAACATCTGCTCCCAACTTGGTGTCATCTGCAAACTTACTGATGATGGACTCAATGCCCTCATCCAGATCATCAATAAAGATATTGAACGGGATGGTGCCCAGCACTGATCCCTGAGGGACACCACTGGTGACTGGCCTCCAGCTGGGACCTCACTGGTGAGCCAAGACCAGAGGAAAATGATGGAGAGTGGCTTGGCCAGCTCATCTGCCAGCTCTCTCAGCACCCTAGGATGGATCCCATCCGGCCCCATGGACTTGTCCAAGTGGCTCAGCAGGTCCCAAACTAACTCCTCATGGATTTCTGGGGCATTATACTGCTCCCTGACCCCATCCCCCAGCTCAGGAGGCCACTCGTCCTGAACTCCTCCTGCCTTGCTGTTAAAGACTGAGGCAAAGAAGGTGTTCAGGACCTCAGCCATTTCCTCGTCTTTAGTCACTGTGTTCCCCTCCAGGTCCAACAGGCAGTGCAGGTTCCTCCTGCCCTTCTTTTTGGCACTAACATATTTGTAAAAATGCTTTTTATTTTTAACACCTCACCTTCACTGAGGTGTTCAGCTTCAGCTCCAACTGGGCCTTTGCCTCTCTAATGTTTTTCCTACATAATCTAACAACTTCCTTAAACACACCTCGAGAAAGCTTCCCCTCCTTCCAAAGGTGACACAGCCTCTATTTTCCCTTAGTTCCTCCAGGAGCTGCTTGCTCATCCAGGCCCAGAGCCTTCCCCTCGGCTCATCTTTCGGCAGATGGGAACCGCCAGTTCCTGTGCCTTCAAGAGCTCCTGTTTGAAGCAGCTCCAACCATCCTGGACCCCTCGGTTCTTAAGGGCTGATACCCAGGGAACTTTGTGAATGAGGAACTTTGTTTAAACAGGCTGAAATTCATCCTCCGGCAGTCCAAGGTGAAGGTTCTGTTGGTGCTCCTCCCTAGCTCCCTGCATATTGAACACTTCACCATCTCATGGTTGCTGCACCCCAGGCAGCCTCCCATGGTCACGTCTCCCACCAGCCCTTCTCTGTTGGAGAACAGCAGGTCAAGCAGAGCCTGACCCCTGGAGGCTCACTCAACAGCTGCATCAGGAAGTTGTCCTCCATGTGGTCCAGGAATCTTCTGCCCTGCCTCCTCTCTGCTGAGTTAAGTTCCCAGCAGATATCTGGCAGGTTAAAGTCACCCACAAGGACAAGATCTGATGATCTTGAGACAGCCTCCAGTTGCTAATAGAATGTTTCATCTGCCTCCTCATCCTGGTTGGGTGGTCTATAACAGACTCCAACCAGGATGTCAGATTTGTTAGGCTGCCCCCTGATTTTAACCCACAGGCTCTCAATCCCTTCATTTTCCACCTCAAGTTCTGTGGCAGGGAGTGACTCCCTAATATACAGAGCCACCCCTCCTCCTCTTCTCCCTTGCCTGTCTCTCCTGAAGAGCCTGTAACCCCCCAGTGCAGCACTCCAGTTGTGTGTATCATCCCACCATGTGTCTGAGATGGCGACTATGTCATAGTCACCCTGGTGGGCCAGGGCTTCCAGCTCCTCTTGCTTATTGCCCATGCTGCCTGCATTGGTGTACAGCACTGCAGCTGGGCTCTCGACTTCTCTATTGACCCTAATCTGTGCCCCACTCCTTCATCTGCAGAGGGACTGATTTCCTCACCCACCCCCTTCAGACCTAGTTTAAAGCCCTCTTAATGACCCCTGCCAACTCTAGTGCTAGGACTCTCTCACCCATTCTAGACAACTGCACCCCATCAGGACCCAGCAGGTCGGGTGCAGTAAAAGTTTCCCCATGATCAAAGAAACCAAAACTCCGCTGCTGGCACCATCCCCTGAGCCAACTGTTGATGGTGTGGGTTCCCCTGCTCCTCTCAGTGTACTCCCCTGCCACTGAGGGCACTGAGCAGAATACCACTTGAGCTCCTGCCCCATCAATCAATTGTCCAAGGGCCTTGAACTCCTTTTTAATTGCCCTGGTGCCCTTCTTGTCAATTTGACAGTTTGAATCTCAGTCAGTTCAGCCTGTCTGTTCCAGTCCCTCTGAACAGCTGTGTTCTGTCTGTCGAGTGCTGACCTTCAACTAACAGATAAGAAACTAATTCTTGCATATGCTTTGAACGAACAGAATTTCCTCCTTAATGATTACCTTTTCTCTTTCTAACCCCTATTTGGGAAAAAGGGAGGTAGGGAGAGAGGAGGGTACGGTTGGGGGGACCCTCCTGGATGGAGGAGGGAAAGTTTTTTTTTTTCTGTGTTACATTCTTTGCTGCATATTTCTGTCTGTATTGTAAATACCATATATTGTGTACATATCCATCTGCATTTCATCCTGCTTGTAAATATAGCTTATTCATTTCTGCTCCTCCGACTGAGTTAGCCGTGGTTTCTTTGTGTGTGTGGGAGAACTGAACTTCCTCTCAGCACCACACTTGTATTTCCATAGCAGTTCTTATCAAATAATGGTCTTCTGCGCCTTAGACTTGCTACTGTGATTGGAGTTCTGTTCCACATCCCTTGGAGTTTTGCTGATTGAGACATTCAGTGCTGCATTTGATATAAGCCATTCAAAGACTTTCTTTTTTCTCAACAGAGAATAGTGATTTCCATGTGTTGCTGTTTGAAGAAACCATCTGAAAGCATTTACAGACACATTCTTCAAACTTAATATACTAAAAAGTTGTATATAAGAACTTATGGAAACCAACACGCAGGAGGGGTTGTTGAACCATGCTATCACTGTCTTTCAATGGCTAAAATAGTCAAAACAGCATAAGGAAGGTACAAAAATTTCCTGTTCACCACTGAGCTGTCAGAGGGGTAAGTTTTCATGGGAGGGCTTTTGTCTTCCAGCCAGTACTGCTGAGTGCTGTGTCCCCATGAGTTATGTGTACTGTTCCTTGCTCCATCTTGTTTCCTGTGTCAGTTGGGTTGCTCCTGAGTGATGCTCGTTGGTTTGAAAATCTCTCTTCATAAATATTTCCTTTGCTCTTATTTGTATTGTTATGATGGAAAACACAGATTGATTTTGCCTAAACACCCACCCTATTCCTTGTGTATTAGAAAGCTTACCAGCACTGGTGAGTCACTGTGCTGTCTCAGTCCGGAGAGGGAAAGAGACTCAGTTATTTTGAATATTCTGTGTTATGATATTAGAGGCAAAAATGAGGCCAAAATATCAACAGCCCTTGAGGCTATTTATTAACAGAATAAAGTAGACAGGACAGAATAAGGGAGAGAGAGAGAGAGGTTAAAAAACAGAGAGAGGGAGAAGAGGGAGAGAGAAGAAGAAAAGAATTGTATTACCACACTCCCCAAGATGGTTTGGGGCCAAGGAAGGGTGCTGCTGCTTTGACTTGGAGGAGATGTCATCCTTGTAGGCTGTACTGTCCTCCACTGGAGGGGCAGAGGGAGAGATACCAAAGTCCAAGTCCAAGACCTTCTCTGAGCAGCCTCTTCAGCTCCATGAGTTGCAGCAGGCAGAACTTAGGACATGGAGAGAGGGTTCCTCCTGGTCTGCCGCTTCCAGGCTACATGGTCATGTCGTTTCTCCTGTGTCTGTCCTTTTCTCTCCTTGTATTTTCTTCTCTGTTTTTCTCCTCCTGAACAGGCCTCTTCGAGGTCTCTTCCAACCTTAGTGATACTGTGATACTGTATACTGTGATACTTATTGCTCTCTACAACTACCTGAAAGGAGGTTGTAGCCAGGTGGGGGTTGGTCTCTTCTCCCAGGAAACCAGCACCAGAACAAGAGGACACAGTCTCAAGCTGCACCAGAGAAGGTTTAGGCTGGATGTTAGGAAGAGGTTCTTCATAGAAAGAGTGATTTGCCATTGGAATGTGCTGCCCAGGGAGGTGGTGGAGTCACCATCCCTGGAAATGTTTAAGAAGAGACTGGATGAGGCACTTGGTGCCATGGTTTAGTTGATTAGGTAGTGGTGGGTGGTGGGTTGGACTTGATGATCTCTGAGGTCTTTTCCAACCTGGTTATTCCTATTCTATTCTATTCTATTCTATTCTATTCTATTCTATTCTATTCTATTCTATTCTATTCTATTCTTTGTCCAGGTCTTTTATAAATTTTTTTTTAGTCACAGGTTTTTTAGGTATCAGTCCAGGTGGTGAATCCATTGTCCTTTTCACCATCCTCCCTTTCTGGGGTAGCTGATGGGTAGAGATGATCTTGTCTATGCACATTTCAGAGAGTCATTATCCAGTGGCGTCTGTTCACCATTCCCTCTCTTGGCAGCTATTGTCTGGATGAGAAGTGTGATGGTTTGGCCCACCAGCATTAACAAAACCTCGGCTCACTCAGTTGGAAAAGCAAATGGAAGCTGTATTTACAAGCAAAACTACACTCTACAATGGAATGCAATAAATGTGTACAAATATACAGGATTTACAATATTATACAGGTATTTACAAGGTGAAAACAGCAAGAAAACCCCCCTGAAGAGGGGAAAACTGCCCTGCTTCCCTCTAATCTTCCCCCCTTTTTCTCTGTTTAATTAGAAGAAAAGAGAAAAGAGATGTTAGAGAGCTGTTAGTCTTATCTGCAAGGTCCTTAGATAAGATCCCTTCCAGCGAAAGCAGCCAAGCAGCCAGAAGAGAAAGATAGGAATGAATGTGGGAAGCAAGTCTGCTAAGGGTCCCCTTTCACACCTCTGGCCAATGAAACTTGTTTAGAATAATCTCTTGTTTTCCTTTTTACACCCAACTGTGGATTTGTTTATACTTCTTCACACTTCTGCTGGAAAATCTGCAGCTAACTTTTAAAGGCATAGCCTGAAACTGTCACGAGGAGCAAGGGTAATTTTATCTTCGTTGATTCACATCAAGAGAGACAAGATTTAGTCTTACAACTGTCACAATCACTACAGCTTATTTTGGAAATAAATTACTGAGATGGAAGCTGGAAAGAAAATGTTTGCTGATGCTGCACACAGCTCCTGCAAAACCTGACCTTATAATTCCTACAAAACATGGCCTTACCTTGTGCTTGATAGCAATCTTGTGAAGTCTACTTCAGTTACCTGGTGGCAAATTCCAAACTCAAGAAATCATACATAAAAGATAAATTTGAGTTGATGCCATAATTCCTATCATGGTTTTTGAAAGAGTCTTGTACATGTAAATCAACAAAGACGAAATCACCTTTTCCCCCACCCCCTCCCCTGAGACAGCAGCTGCCCAAGGGGTGCATTGGAAGACCCTTGCAATCTGCAATAAATATAAGATCATCTGTACCCATCAAAACTGCAGCTACCCCAGAAGGGAGGATGTTGAAAAGGCTTTGCAACACATTACCTCCTGGCCTGGTAAGCCCAGGGATGGGTACTGGGGGAGTGAGAGGCAAAGGGGTGTGGGGGGTGGGTGTGGGGGTGGAGGTCCACTCTCTGCTGGACCCCTGCAGGCACAGAGGACTCCCTGGAGGCAAGACCCCGACTAAGGATGAGGGGCCAGGAGGAAGCTGTGATCAAAATAACTGAGTGAAAGCCCTGAGCTATACCAGCTTCTGTGGAGAAACATCACCATGGCTCAGCCTGGAATGAGCAGTCCAGGATGTCTCCCCATCACCACCACCACCACCAAAGGACCATGTCCAGCCCTCTGTAAGTGAGAACTCCACTGAAAACACACACTCTGGAAACATCACAGGACTCAGCAGCACCCTCGGATAACACAAGCTGAAAAGGACTTGGACTTATAAACTCTCTACCTCCTCTATAGTACAATACAATACAATACAATACAATACACCAGGTTGGAAGAGACCTTCAAGATCATTGCGTCCAACCCATCAACCAATCCAACCCACCCAACAACTAGACCATACAGCCAAGCACCCCATCAAGTCTTCTCCTGAACACCTCCAGTGAAGGTGACTCCACCACCTCCATGGGCAGCCGATTCCAATGGCCAATCACTCTCTCCGTGTAGAACTTCTTCCTAACATCCAGCCTAAACCTGCCCTGGCGCAGCCTGAGACTGTGTCCTCTTGTTCCGGTGCTGGCTGCCTGGGAGAAGAGGCCAACCTCTGCCTGGCTACAACCTCCCTTCAGGTAGTTGTAGAGAGCAATAAGGTCACCCCTCAGTCTCCTCTTCTCCAGGCTAAGCAACCCCAGCTCCCTCAGCCTCTCCTCATAGGGCTTGTGTTCCAAACCCCTCACCAGCTTTGTTGCCCTTCTCTGGACACGTTCCAGCAAGTCAACATCCTTCTTAAACTGAGGGGCCCAGAACTGGACACAGTACTCAAGGTGCGGCCTAACCAGTGCAGTGTACAGGGGCACAATGACCTCCCTGCTCCTGCTGGCCACACTGTTCCTGATGCAAGCCAGGATGCCATTGGCCTTCTTGGCTGCCTGGGCACACTGCAGGCTCATGTTCAGCCTACAATCAACCAGTACCCCCAGGTCCCTCTCTGCCTGGCCACTCTCCAGCCACTCTGACCCCAGCCTGTAGCACTGCCTGGGGTTGTTGTGGCCAATGTGCAGAATCCGGCACTTGGATGTGTTCAATCTCCTGCCCTTGGACTCTGCCCATCTGTCCAGCCTGTCGAGGTCCCTCTGCAAAGCCTCTCAGCCCTCCAGCAAATCAACTGCTGCCCCCAGTTTGGTGTCATCTGCAAATTTACTGATGATGGACTCAATGCCCTCATTCAGATCATCCATAAAGATGTTGAAGAGCATGGGGCCCAGTACTGATCCCTGGGGCACACCAAGCCAAAGTGGCAGCACCCCTCTTCAGAGCTCCTCCTGCCAAAGACAGTGTCTTGGAGGTGTGATAATAAAATTCCTTTCCTGCTCTCTCTGTTTTGGTTTTTTTTCATTTTCCCTTTCCCTCTCTTTTTTCTCCCTTCCTCTGTCCTGTTCACTCTATCCTTTGATTAATAGCTCTGCTTTTGATATTTGACCTCTTTTGTGCCTTAATTTCACAACATGGGAATGTATAAGAACAAGTCTCTCTCCTCCTCGCGACTGAGACAGGTCTGCACAGTATTTCCCACAGAAGAATTAAGTGCATTATTCCCTTCAGCAGCTCTGCCAAAACCACCACTGCCCATGGAATGAAGACTGAGTGAGCATCCCTAGGGTATGTACTGTTTCCCAGATGGGAAACAAAACAAAACATTGCAGAGAGAGGGGGAAGGGATAGATGAAGCCACACAGAAGTTTTTGAAGTCCATTACTGAGCAATGTAAGGGGAGCTAAAGTACTGCTTAGTGCCTCAGAGTGAATCACATCTAAGTCCTAAGTATTACATCTGCTCCTTGACCTTGAGGGACCACAAAATGCTCTTAAGCATGATTTCCAAGCCTTCATTAATCAAGAGAAAAGAAGCTGTATTCCTTGGACTGTATCCTTTGCTGTGATTTGCTTAGGCTAAATGATACATCAAGTTTACAATGAGCATTTTGACAATCCAAACAGATGCTTTAGTCATTCTGCATTGTCTCAGTTTCTAGGAGAGTGGTGAAATGTGCAATCAGTTCTGATGGCAGGGATAAAATAGGCCTACACGCTGCCCACATGATACAAGAATCGTGGACTTCATTTCCAAGGCACTCTTCCAAACTGAATGAATGTAGCTGGGGAAAAAACCCACTGCATGGTTTACAAAGATGGGATTCAGGTGGGTCACGTGAAGCTTCTGATTAAATTCATAATGTGATGAGGATTTATCCTCTGAATGTTTCTCTCCAGGTTATATGGCGATCTGTGCTTTAGCCAGATCTCGTTATTAAACCTGAGAAAATGGATTTGTGAGACTACCTGTGAGAATCTGATGCCATGGCACAGAACATGAAGCACAGCTGCCTAATGTGCTAGATCAGTCCCTGGGCTGCTGTAGAGGATCCATGATCTTCTCATCTTCATTTCATTGTGCACACAACAGAGAGGTTTTACAACCATTTCTTAGCCTGGGGAAACTATAACTTCAAGGGACATGACTTGGCTTTGCCTTGGTCTCAGTCTTCATGTTTATGTGCATATGAGTTTGACCTTGTAACAGTTCATGAGAAAGATACCATGACAGTTTTAAATCTATGACAATAGAGGCTAAATAGCTGTAAAGTTGCCCATTAACTAAAGTTACTTCTGCTTTTGATCCCAGACAGCCAACGTGGATGAAATGCTGCTCGCTCCAGTTTTAATTTCCATGCTATCATCTGGAGCACTATCTCTGGCTTATCTTCACTGAAGTGAGAAAAATATTCCACTATAGAATGTACCTGTATAGTAATAGGTGTATTTTAAATTTGCTGTCTTTGCTTGACAGTGTGCTGGGGGAGGGAGTGTGGGAGTCAGCTATGTGCTGCTTGACTCTGATTTGTGCAAAGTTGTGTATACCTGAAACAGTTTGAGTTATGGGACTAAGCTAATACTCAAAAGGCTAAGGCTGACAAAACCCATATCTGTCTTATTTTTCCATATCTGCCCAGAGGGAAATCTAGCAATCTGTTGCATGCTTGGTTCACAGTACTTTAAACTACCACTGTGAAATTCATTTTCCAGATCTGAGAACATAAAGGGAGCTGTAAAACATTCTAGAGGATGATTTTACACAACCTTAGTGTGCTTTCTCATGCAGGCTATGGCTGTTCATCTTTATCAGTCATGCTACTGAAGGCCTCATTAATATTAGTCCAATCTGAAAAACAGATGTCTAAAAGTGAAAATCTTTTTATGCTGACCCATTCCAAAACACAGGTAAGTAAGAATAGAATAGAATAGAATAGAATAGAATAGAATAGAATAGAATAGAATAGAATAGAATAGAATAGAATAGAATAGAATAGAATAGACCAGGTTGGAAGAGACCTTCAGGATCATCGCATCCAACCTATCATCCAACACCACCTAATCAACTAAACCATGGCTCCAAGCACCCTATCAAATCTTCTCCTGAACACCTCCAATGATGGTGACTCCACCACTTCCCTGGGCAGACCATTCCAATGGGCAATCACTCTCTGTGTGTAGAACTTCCTCCTAACCTCCAGCCTAAACCTCCCCTGGTACAGCTTGAGACTGTGTCCTCTTGTTCTGGTACTGGCTGCCTGGGAGAAGAGACCAACCCCCACCTGGCTACAACCTCCCTTCAGGTATTTGTAGAGAACAATAAGGTGTCCCCTGAGTCTCCTCTTCTCCAGGCTAAACAACCCCAGCTCCTTCAGCCTCTCCTCACAGGGCTGTGCTCAAGGCCTCTCCCCAGCCTTGTTGCCCTTCTCTGGACATGTTAAAGTGTCTCAATGTCCTTCCTAAACTGAGGAGCCCAGAACTGGACACAGGACTCAAGGTGTGGCCTAACCAAATCCTCTCAGCCGTGTGGATGGACAGCTCATTTAACAAGTCTGACTGCATCTCACTGTCACAACAGAAATAAAAATATTCAAAAAACCAAGTCAGCTAGAAATTAAGGTGTTTATTTTATTAAAAAAATACTATTTGAGGGACTCTATGTCTTTGATCTACTCTCATGAACAAAACAAATCTTAGCCATCTGTTTTCAGTTATCTGGTACAAGTACTTATTTCTTGTACTTTAATCTTTGATTCAGCTGAGAAAGGAAATGAATGATGCAATTAAATTGCATTTCTATTTGGAAGATTTATTCACAGGATTAGAAGCTGTCTACCCTCTCAGGTCACAAGTTGTGGTAGTTTTAGGCTATGCCTTTAAAATTTAGTTGCAGATTTTGAGCCGAAAACTAGAAAAATATAAATAATTCACTATTGGGTGTAAAAAGGAAAACTAAATATTATTCTAAACAAATTCATTGGAGGAGTATCTGCCATAAAAACTAGTTGTACCAGAACAATCCTTTCTCTTTTCTGATCTCTTCTCTGCTTGCTTCACTCAGGAGATATTAACCTGCTTTTTATCTGACTGTGGCTGCGCTGTTTAGTTAAGTCTAACCCATTGCTTTCTCACTTTCTCTCTGCTCCTTTCTCTCTTGGGACAGTGGGGTAGCAGGGGGAGCAGTGGAACAACTTCCCTGGTCTCTCTTACCAGGTGTGGTGGGTTAATGCCCATTCTGAAAACAGGGTGGAGGGCTTGCGAGTGCTTTGCCCTCCCTGCAGGGCATTTTCCCCCTGGGAAACTGAGTCTGTTCCACTCCCCACTCCCTGCCCAGCTAGGGTATAAAAGGGAAGGCATTGGAATCATTAGCTCTCCTTTTGGCTCCTGCCTCTCCTGGATGAGAGCTACTGCGGCTGCCTTCCTGCTCCTCTGCCACGTGGATGGGCCTGATCCTTCTCCCTGCTGCCTCCGTACCTCTTCAGAGAGAGACTGGTTTTGTATTCTTCTTTCTTGTTCCCCTCCCATCCATCCTTGTTCCTTGTCCTTGTGAACCTTACCTGTTATTGTTTTACATATATATATGTATACATATATATATATATTTTGTTTAATGAAAACTCTTTACCTCTCTACTTCCAAGCTGACTCCAAATTATTGCTTGGTGGATTTGCTCCTTCCCTTTCCCTTTTTTATCCCATTCTCTGTTGGGAGGGAGGAGGGGAAGAGTGGGGGAGACATTCTCAGCCTTGCCCCCATCTGAGCTCTTAACTCCCAGTTAAGGCTTAAACCACCACACCAGGCTTTTTTTTTTGTGTTGTTTGCTAATGGTAAATATCTATATAATATTGTAACTCCTGAATATTTTGTGCATATTCATTGAATTCCATTGTAGAGCGTAGTTTTGATTGTAAATACAGCTTTCATTTGCTTCCAGCTGAGTTGGTCTGGCAAAGTTAATGCTGGGGGGAAATTTCAACCCACCACATTACAAAAATAATTGGCACCCAACATGGGGCAGTTGCTTGATTGATTAATTCCTGCTCAGGTTAAGGAAGCAAAATGAAGTTGTTTTGTGGCATTTGGTATATTCTGCTCTGACTGTGCTACTGTACAGATGGTGCATATTGGCCATGATTGATAAGCTAGGTAGATATTTGGCATATATTTCTTTGGTTTAAATACAAGCTGCAAATGCTGTATGATCGCTGCTTGGGATTTCTTTGGTTGAAAAATATGATAATGTGACTATAAATGTTCCTGCAAAGACTGGGGGGGGAGGGGAAAATTCAACCCGCCACACAAGTGTAGATGAACCCTGTGTCCTTAGTCTAATCCTCTGGATGGTTTTCCTGAATCATGAAGGATTCACATAATCTGATACCACTGATGACATTACATCAGAAGGACCAGGGCTGGAAAAGCTTAGAGACCAAAATGTACTCAGGACTGCATGGGATACTCAAAGAGAGCTTGTTTGCTTGTAGTTCAACCTGGCTCTAGCCATGTGCAATGTGGTGAAGTTTGCCCTCCAGCATTAACTTTGCCAGACCAACTCAGCTGGAAGCAAACGAAAGCTGTATTTACAACCAAAACTATGCTCTACAATGGAATGCAATGAATATGTACAAAGTATTCAGGAGTTACAATATTATACAGATATTTACAATTAGCGAACAACAAGAAAATGTCCCCTGGTCAGAGACCAGGGAAGCCATTCCAGTGCCCCACTCCCCCTGTCCCAAGAGAGAAAGGAATGGAGAGAGAGCAGGGGTTAGACTTAACTAAACAACACAGCCAAGGTCAGATGAAAAGCAGGTAAATCTTTCCCGAGCGAAGCAAACAGAGAAGAGATCAGAAAAGAGAATTGTTTTGGTGTAGCCAATCTGATAGCAGATATTTCTCCAATGAATTTGTTTAGAGTGATCTTTACTTTTCCTCTTTACACCCAATAGTGATTTATAGTTTTCTACTTTTCTGCTCAAAACCTGCAAGTAAATTTTAAAGGCATAGCCTAAAACCACCACAATGCACCCCAAGGTGGACTATGGATTTTGTGTATTTTATATGCTTTTGCACTCTTGCATGGAGTTACGAATAGCATTTCCATTTAAACTTTCCAATCCAGCATGGAGCGTTTTTCTTTTACCCCTTTTGGGTAAAAGAACATCTGCCTCACTCAAAACTAAGTTAGTAACCTTTCTGAAGCTGCTGGAAAAGTGCAGGGTTGTCTCAGATAACCAAGTACACATGAGAAATTCTGGACATGCCAAAATTCTTCTACCAGAGGAAATTATTTGAGATTTCTCTAGAGGTTACACTGATAATTTAAAATGTAGTTGTATTTACTCACTTTTGCTGCAAGGTAATTGAAAATGGTCTCTAGATCGTGGACAAACCCTTAGGTATTAGAGATTTTTTCTTCATACACATGATTGAAGAATGTCTCTGGAAATACTCCAGCTCACTCAAACTTGTAATTTCCTCAGCTTTCAGGGCAAGAACAGCAGAAAATGGTTTTAATCTTTCCAGGTAACACAGATATGCAGCTTCAGATTTTATGAACCCACAGTGCTTTCAACTAAAAGCACAACTTAGGAAAGGGCTGATAACATTAATCAATGGTAGATGAAAATTACACATTTGTCTGTCGAGCAATAACTCAGTTGAACAGATGAAGAATGCCATCTGTCTTTAAAGCCATGAATCTTGGTCTCTCCAGGGTGTTGCTCCCAAGGTCTGGGGGAGCTGAATGTAGTTGTAGACCCCTTATAATGAGGTGTCATTGGGTGACAAATGAAGGCTTGAACTCCATAGTTGTATAGCAATGAGATTCTAGAAATGCAGAGAGCACAGAATCTCAAAAGTCCTCCCAGAAGTCCTTTATTGCTGCATTGTAGAATTCCCAGCATTACAGAGTCTTAGAGTCACACTTAGAGAGTACGTCTCAGAAGCCCTTAACAGACAAAGCAGCTAACAGAAGTCCCAAGTGTATCCCTAGCAGCATCCCTACTTCTGGCTAGGGCTTTGATGTAGCTAACTAACAGAAGCAGAAGTCCCTAGCAGCACTAACCAAAGCCCCTAACTAAAGCTCTAACCAAAGTGACTATTGCTCAGAGTGGCTGTTTTCTATACTCTGTTATCAATCCCCTAACCTGTAAAGTCTAACCACGTACATAGGCTAAAATCCTTTCCCAATAAGAAGTGCCAGGATGTCAAGGAGGTGGCTTCTGCAGCATGTTCCAATCAAAGGGTGCCAATGTGAGGATGTTGTTCTTGGCTCACATGGAATGTTACTGTTTTGCTCTACGCAGCGTGCTACGGAATTGGTCAGCTAGGGAATCATGAGCTCTGCATGTGTCCAGCAGCTGCCCTCAGAACAGCGGCTGCAGGGTACCTGTTTTGGTTTTTTACCCTGTGACCTGAATACAAATGAGCAGGTGCTAAGTCACAGCAACCACATCATACCTGGCAAGGTAATCAGTTGCTGAAGCTGGGTGATATTGCCATAAATAAAACTCAAAAGCTTCAGAAAGTGATTCCCCTGTAGGCATGGACATTCAAACCATTTCTTCCTTCACGAGTATATGCAACTTCTTCTGTAAGCATTTATGACATTTTTCCAAACACAGCACTCCGTGTGCCGGGGTCTGTGCTGCCTGTGTGAAAATTGAAAGTAAGGATGGTGAGAAATTGAAATTTCAAGGGGTGCTTTACAGCCTTTCCCACCACTGTGCTATGATGCTGTGGCAGAGAGTTGAGAGGAATGTAATGTAAGCTGACTGCAGTATGCTAGAAAATTCTTTCTTTCCATAGCCAAAACTTATTAGACTACGTAGACAACGTACATTGTCTTAATGCAAAACATTCACTACTTTGAGACAGTTTGCATATGTGAATGCACAGGTTTGAGCGTTGGTGTCAGAAGAAAAAGCCTAGAGCTAAATGAAATCTCAAGTGAATTATCTTACACATCTTTCTTGTTTGTTGCGAAGACCTCCTGGTAGGACAGCAGCCCTGCTGGCTGTGTCCAGTTTAATTACCCAAGCACCATGGGTGTGATCCAGTTGTTCAGCTAGTGACTTCTTGTCCTTCTGACACTGTACAGCTTCCAACCCCCTGTGACTCTGCTTTGCTGCACGTGCTACATCAAAAAGACGGGTCACATAAAGGGTATCTAAGAACTGGGCAATGAACACAGAATCTGAAGCTTCAGTCTGTAGGATATTCTCCAAATGTTGATAGCAAAGCACTTCTGAGCAGTGTTTGCACAACCAACAATCCCTTAAATTCTAAAGCTGACCAAGCGATGAATACTTTGGGCATCATTATGGTGACTGAACTGTATTATACATTGGCACCAGACTGATGCTATCTTTCAGAAACAGCTGAGGTTAATGGAATTGCAATTTTACTCACTGTTTGGGTTTCCACTGTATCTTGGTATCCACTGTAACTTGGATTTTAGTTTAACTGTTGGTAACCTAGAACCTTATCACAATTCTGTGGAGAATTGTGCTTTCCTAGAAGCCTCCAGCTGAAGATTGAAGTTATGCCCTCCAGGCCTGCATGATGGACCACGGTCCCCTAAAGACCACCACTGCCTGCGGCTGAGCAATGTGCTGAGGTCCAGTGTCCTGATCACAACTCAGACATCAACCCAGGCCTTGGCCAGGGCAACACAATTTGTTTCCCTCTCTCTGAAACAGAAAGACAAAGCCTCCTTTGAGAACATCGTGAGGGTTCAAGTTTATAAAGAGATATGTGTAAGAGCCAGGCAGAGTAACAACCTCCCCATAGCCCATAAAACATCTTTGAAAGTAAATCTGTCCTAAATAATGGAAACAAGACATAATTTAAAAACCAACCAAACAAAGAAAAACAGCAACAAAAAACCCATTGTAGTGCTTTTTGCGGGGTGATCCATACTTCTTTTCTCTGATTGGGTGTTGAATGGCACTGTACCAGTGGTTTCATTGCCTTGAGTCAGGTAGTTGGCACAGACAGCTGGCTTCCTGCTTTTCTTTGAAAAGCTGACTTTTTGCAATTGTACTGTTACTAGACAAACTCTTGTCTCCTGTGAGTCTTTACATGACAACTCAGCAGAGACTGCAAAGCTATTGCATGATATGCAGTCCTCCCAGGCTTGCAAAAGTTGTGACTTTTATTTTCAATGGTCCTGGCATTTGATCTCTTTCTGTCTTTCTTTTACTGCAACAGAAAATTTCATATTAGCTTAAACGTCTCCAGAGTTTCCTCTGAAAGGAACACCAACAGTTCCAAATCAAGGGCTAACTGAGCCCAGGATGTATTTTCTATCTTGACAACAGTTTTACTTCTCTCAGAAGAGCCTGGACACACCACAAATTTGTAATGCTGATTTGACTGTTGGTCCAAAATGAGAAATGTCTTGCATTTGCTCCCTTCAGAGTACAAGGGAGGAGAATGGAACAAGAGGTGATGCCGCCTGAATACAAAGAGAAAGCAAATAATCTTATCTTGGAAACTCTGGGCACCTCTTGCTGGCTGGTACCAGAACGGTGTATTTGTCACTTGTCAAGCTGGCGTTGGATGGACAGCTGTCTGTCCTTACGCTATTTCTGCTCCTCACAGTGTCATACACCAGTTATATGTGCGGTCATTCAGCTTCTGTTTATAACTCATTTAAGTTGTTTGGAGCTGTGGTAGAGACTTGAACTCTGGGACTTACTTTGCTACAGGCCGAGATACTTCTCTAAATTTGTCTGGCTTCTGTTTCCTTTCATGCAAGAATCCAGAAAAGAAAAGGTAACGTCGGCTGTGTAATTCCCCTGCAGAATTGCAGCTGCCGGGTTGTCTGTGACCTTGCTGCCTCATAGACAAGGTCATTTCCTTCCTAAAACTGCCAACCATACTAACTCTTGCTTGTGTGAGACAGGCTTTGTGAAGAAGCTGTGCACCAAGGCATGCAGTGATCTGCAAAGCAGGCTCTTCTTGGAAGACTGAGGAGCTGAGCGTTCTTTACCACGCTGTCAGCATGGCTCTACCTGTGTTGTCTTGACAAGAACTGAGTCATATTACAATGGGCAATTATAATACTAAGGCATCAGGATTTCCCCTCTTCCTCCTTCTTTTACAGGTTTTCTGTAACTCAAAATTTATGGTTTGTTTCAAGCAAGGAAAGAATTCTGGAGAAAGGTAAGAACGTCTCTGGGAATTTTTTGTCTCATTCCAAGCCAGCAGCAAAACCCCCAGCTCTGGAAGTCAGTCTGAGAGAAGGCACTAAAAGTTGCTCTCTGGTTCTCTAGAATGGGAGGGAGAAAGACAAAGCCTAGTGAAACTGGGAAGGGGGTTGGGAAAGCAGTGCTGCCTGTTTGAAAATGTTGTTTGTCATCACAGATGTGTGTTTCTCACTGGAGGTTTTTAGAGCTGATGATAAAAAGGCTATACATTTGTCCATATCAACACAGGAAATACAGGTTGACGTTTCTTAGACTGATTTCCACCTTACCTCAGTTTTAATTTAGTCAGGGTTGTGGTCTAACACTTGTTAGGTGGTACCTTCAAGGGATGTTTCTGAAAGTGAAATGAAAAAGATAATTGTGTGTGTGTGGTTTTTTTCATTGCTCCTTTGGGTTTGGTTTTGGTTTTTTTTTTTTAAGACTTGATGCTTATTATTCCAAAAAGATTTTCTCTGTTGAACAGAGGCATTCAGTTTGGATGCACATAACCTTTCTGTGAAAACCAGGGAGCTTACACAGAGAAAAATAAGAGTTAAATGTGGAAGTGATTAGTGTAAGACCATAAGGGCACTCATGTCTTCAGGAGGCCATGTAGCCATTTGCATTTACATTCTAAGACATTCATTGTTGAAGCCCAGAATGTGTCAACAGCGTCAATCAAGCCCCTGCACATATCATTAAGTTCAAGTTTATACCATCAAGGTGGACCTCAGCTATCCCTGCTGTCATGCTACTTTAAATAAGCAAATAGATGAAGCTAATTTAAACATCATCTGGTTTGGGAGAGGACCATGATCTGTGCTCGCTTGTATTGCAAAGAAATTGTGTTGGATTGGAATGGAAATAACAGATCTGAGTGGGGAAATTTTTAAGTGAGTGTGCTGGATTAAACCCATCCTGGGGGAGGGCTGCAAGAGCCCTGCTTCCCCAGGGGACAAAAGAAACCTGATCCAGGTGAACAGAGAGGGACTTGGTTTCTGCCCCCCCTGCCAGGAGGAGGGGTCTCCTGGGTCAAAGGTCGTCTATTGAACTCCCCCTTCCTATCCAGAAAAAGGAAGACACTGCGGCCATTTGCCTCTCTTTGCTTCTGCCTGTTCAAAAGGACCAACAGCTGCTGCCAGCCTCCTGGTTCTTCCATGTGGTCAGGTCTGGTCTTTCCCTACTGCAACCACATCTCTCTAAAGGACTGAAATCCACACACACTGAGGGAAATATAAAGCCATCCATTTTGGTTTTGTATATTTTACTATTCATCCTTATTCCTGATCCTTGTAAACCCTCCCTTTTACTGCTAGATATATCTCTTGTTAAACAATTCACTTCTCCTACTTCCAAACCGACTCCAGATTATTTTTTGGTAGATTTACCTCCTTCTCCTTCCCCCTACCCTTTTTTACTCTTTTTTTCCTCCTTTTTTCCTTATCAGAGAAAAAGAGTGGGGAGCAGGAGAGGAATTCTTGGTTTGCTACCATCTGAGCTCTTAAACTCCAGTTCAGACTCAAACCACTACAGTCAGGCAGAACTGAAGAGGAGTGAAAACTGATACTGATATTTTATATAATGCTTCAAAGCTTTGGCATGGTTATTGGCTCCACAAGTGTACAGCAGCTCCATCTCCTAATCTGAATTAGTTCAGATAGACAGAGCAGCAAGTATTTTGCTGCAGAGCGAGGCATTACCATTTGGGCTTTGATGGCAGTGAGCCTATACTGCTAACTGTTGGGTTTGCTTATTCTTTCCTCAGGAGCGAGAACAGGCCAGGTTTTAATCTTGAAATCATGCAAACAATTACACTATTCAAGTAGGGATAAAGCTAATGACATTTTATGAATACAATTTTAGTGCAGTTTATACTTCCCTCTGTGCCTGCTAGAAACTTCTGCAGTTCTTTCCCACATTTTAGAAGAGTTCCTCAAAAATGACAGGTGGCTGTGAATGTTTGAGCTATAAGTTGCTGCACTTCTGAACTCAGGAACAGTTTTGATTGTTTTTTCCATTTTCTGAGGATCGTTTCCCAACGTTCCTGTTGGCAAATGGATAACTTTTCATCCCTTTTTTGAGACACCATGAAAAAACAGAACTAAGGAAAAGATCATAGAATCGTAGAATTGTTAGCATTGGAAGGGACCTCAAGGATCATCCAGTTCCAGCCCCCCTGCCATGGCCAGGGACACCTCACACTACAGCAGGTTGCTCAGAGCCATACCCAGCCTGGCCTTCAACACCTCCAGGGATGAGGCTTCCACCACCTCCCTGGGCAACCTGTGCCAGTGTCTCACCACCCTCATGGGGAAGAACTTCTTCCTAACATCCAATCTGAATCTATCCATTTCTAATTTTTTTCCCATTCCCCCCAGTCCTACCACTCCCTGACACCCTAAAAAGTCCCTTCCCAGCTTTCCTGTAGGCCCCCTTCAGACACTGGAAGGCCACAATTAGGTCTCCTCAGAGCCTTCTCTTTTCCAGGCTGAACAGCCCCAACTCCTTCAGTCTGTCCTCATAGGAAAGGTGCTCCAGCCCTCTAATCATCTTTGTGGCCTTTCTCTGGACACCTTCCAGATCCTTTCTGTAATAGGGGCTCCAGAACTGGGTGCATTACTCCAGGCGGGGTCTCACCGGAGTGCAGCGGAGGGAGTGAATCACCTCCCTTGACCTGCTGGCTATGCTTCTCTTGATGCAGCCCCGGATGGGATTGGCTTTCTGGGCTGCAGGTGCACGCTGCTGGCTCATGTTGAACTTCTCAGCCACCAGATTTGTCAGGCAGGATTTGCCTTTGGTGAATCTGTGCTGATTGTACCCAATCCCCTCATTGTTATTCTTCTGCCTCAGCAGTGCCTCCAGGAGTATCTGCTCCATGATCTTACCAGGCAGAGAGGTGAGACTGACTGGCCTATGGTTTCCTGGGTCATCCTAGGTTATATTTCCTCTTTTCCAGTCAGTGGGGACCTCCCCAGACTGCCAGGACATTTGGAATATAATAGAGAGCAGTTTAGAACCTCCTCCACCAGTTCCCTCAGCACCCATGGGTGTAGCCCATTGGCTCCCATGGACCTGAACACTTTCAGTTTCTGCAAGTAGTTGAAGAACCAACATGGAGAAGTGCAATGCTGTACCTGCTATTAACAAACAAAGGACTGGTTGTAGATGTTAAGGTTGGGGGTAATCTTGATTATAGTGACCATAACATGTGTGGTTGTGGTAGGGTGGTAAAGGTTCCCCCCCCACACACACAAAAGAATCCACAGCTAACTCAGCCGGAGAAGCAGATGAAAGCTGTATTTACAAGCAGATATGGAATGCAATGAATATGTACAAAAATATACAATAATTACAATATATACAAAAATATACAGCAATGTATGTAATACAGGAGACCTTTTCCCAACCCCCCTGCGGCCAGGGGGGTTCGGCCTGTTCCCCCCCTTCTCCCTCCCTACCTCCCCTTTTTCCCAAAAGGGTTAGAGAGAGAGAGAAAGGAAGGTAATTAAAAGGGGAAAATTCTGTTAAGCTCAAAGCGAATGCAAGAGTTAGTTTTCTTATCTGGTTAGCAAGGTCGTTCCTCTTTACCTCAATTTTTACTAGCAGGACAGAACGGCTTCCAGACAGCTGGCCTGCAGAGCTGGCAGAAGGAGCCAGGGAGCTGCATAGTTTTCCTCTGTTCCAGGATGGGATAGTTAGAGATCTTCTCAGCCGATTGGACCTCCACAAGTCCATGGGACCGGATGGGATCCATCCTAGGGTGCTGAGGGAGCTGGCAGATGAACTGGACAAGCCACTCTCCATCATTTTTCAACAGTCCTGACTCACTGGAGAGGTCCCAGAAGACTGGAAGCTGGCCAACGTGGTGCCCATCCATAAGAAGGGCCAGTTGGAAGAGCCAGGGAATTATAGGCCTGTCAGCCTGACCTCAGTGCCAGGCGAGATTATGGAACAGGTCATCTCGAATGCGATCACACAACACTTACAGGATGGCCAAGGGCTCAGGCCTAGCCAGCATGGATTTAGGAGGGGCAGGTCCTGCCTGACCAACCTGATCTCCTTCTATGATCAGGTGACCCGCCTGGTGGACGTGGGGAGGCCTGTGGATGTGGTCTACCTGGACCTCAGCAAGGCCTTTGACACCGTCCCCCACAGCAAACTCCTGGCCAAGCTGGCAGCCCATGGCTTGGACAGGAGCACACTGCGTTGGGTTAGGAACTGGCTGGAGGGCCGAGCCCAGAGAGTGGTGGTGAATGGTGCCACATCCAGCTGGCAGCCAGGCACTAGTGGTGTGCCCCAAGGATCAGTACTGGGCCCCATGCTTTTCAACATCTTTATTGATGATCTGGATGAGGGCATTGAGTCCATCATCAGTAAATTTGCGGATGACATCAAGCTGGGGGCAGGAGTTGACCTGCTGGAGGGCAGAGAGGCTTTGCAGAGGAACCTCGACAGGCTGGACAGATGGGCAGAGTCCAAGGGCAGGAGATTGAACACATCCAAGTGCCGGGTTCTGCACATTGGCCACAACAACCCCAGGCAGTGCTACAGGCTGGGGTCAGAGTGGCTGGAGAGCGGCCAGGCAGAGAGGGACCTGGGGGTGCTGGTCGATGGGAGGCTGAACATGAGCCAGCAGTGTGCCCAGGCAGCCAAGAGGGCCAACCGCATCCTGGCCTGCATTAGGAATAGTATGGTCAGCAGGAGCAGGGAGGTCATTGTGCCCCTGTACTCTGCTTTGGTTAGGCCACATCTTGAGTCCTGTGTCCAGTTCTGGGCCCCTCAGTTTAAGAAGGACATCGAAACACTTGAAGGTGTCCAGAGAAGGGCAACAAGGCTGGTGAGAGGCCTTGAGCACAAGCCCTATGAGGAGAGGCTGAGGGAGCTGGGGCTGTTTAGCCTGGAGAAGAGGAGGCTCAGGGGCGACCTCATTGCTCTCTACAACTACCTGAAGGGTGGTTGTAGCCAGGAAGGTGTTGGCCTCTTCTCCCTAGCAACCAGCACCAGAACAAGGGGACACAGTCTCAAGCTGCACCAGGGGAGGTTTAGGCTGGAGGTGAGGAGAAAGTTCTTCACCGAGAGAGTTATTCGTCATTGGAATGTGCTGCCCGGGAGGTGGTGGAGTCGCCGTCCCTGGAGGCGTTCAAGAGGGGACTGGATATGGCACTTGGTGCCATGGTCTAGTTGTGAGGTTTGTGGTTACAGGTTGGACTCGATGATCTTCAAGGTCTCTTCCAACCTTGGTAATTCTATTCTATTCTATTCTATTCTATTCTATTCTATTCTATTCTATTCTATTCTATTCTATTCTATTCTATTCTATTCTAGTGTAGCAAGCTGTTGCTTCAGAGAGAGAAACAGGCCAGCTCACAGGACAGGGAGGAGAAGAACAGACTGACAGACTAAGCTAAAACTTACAGCTGCATTCTACCAATGAAATTGGTTTAGCATATCTTTGTTTTCATTCAAATATCAAAAACATTCAGCCAGAGTGTTCAGAAAGTGTCCATTTCTTAAAGGCACAGCCTAAACCGGTCACAGTGGTGAAGGTACCATATGCCCTGAATTATGCCCCAAATACTCTAAAACTTGTCCTGACATGTTTTACCACATTCCCCCTTCCACCCTCCTTTGAGGAGTGGGTACTCAGCCCAGAGCTGAGGGGAATGAAGGCCCAGGTGCCAGCTGGACAGCATTAACAACTTGCCTTCTAAGGGGTAAGTAACAACATGCACCCATCCATGGGATGCCAAGCAAGGGCATAATTCTAGCTTCTTGCTTTCTATAGGCTAAAGCTGTGTGTTGACAAGATTGCCTATTGGCCAAATCCAGCCTTGAGAAACTTGTATTACCGAAGTTGTAAACAAGTTGCTCTCTCTTTGCCTCTTTGTTGTTTGTGCTTAAGCCTTTGCTATTAAGCTCCTTGCTATTGCCACCATCAGCTCCAGTCAAAAGCATACTAGCAGCCGCCACAGTACAGTGGGAAGCCAGCAACCTGGGATGGGCCACTGAGCCTCACTTTACCTGGAAATCTGCAACAGAGGGTCCTTCAGCTGGAAGCCTCACACAGCTGGTGTCATATTTGCCAGTCCCACCAGACTGGAAGACAAGACACTGTGTCTTAAAGAGGACTGCACCCCGAGGGTAAGACTGCCCAGTGAATGGGGCAGGGACTCGCTGGAGTCTGCCACAGCCATAAAGCAGCAGACTGATGAGTTGCAGAGCCTGTGCTCTTTCTGCTCATAAAAGCAGAAACAGCACCCAGCTGCATGCTGCGTGACTCTGCTCTGTCATGGGAGAGAAGAGGAGCCACCACTGCCAGGGCCACTCCACAGACCTGTAAACCCCAGGGCAACTCAAAGTTGGGACTACCCAAGACAGTCCCACCAGCTCTTTTCAGCTGAGCAAAGGAAAGCTGCTGCCGCTCTGCACAGCTGCATCCTCATCTGGAGCCACTCTGCCAGCTGCAGCACAGCGCAGGGCAACCCCGGGCCTGGCCCCCTCACCACAGTGCAGGGTCAGAGACATCTGAGCCCACCTACAAGGAACTGTCACCCCACCTCCATGGGACCGCTTCCCTGGCCCACAGGCCCAAACCTGTCCAGGGAGCCAGTGCTGGCCCTGTGAGCCCTGAGCCTCCAACAGGGACAGGTCCCTGGCACCCGCAGCCGTGCCATGGGACCGCCTCACTACCATTCTGAGGGAGCCACCTGAGCTGTGCTAAGGGAACCTGCCAACCAGCAGAATTGTATGCTGCCCCGCCCCCATGTGAGGAAAAGGCCGCCCCCACCACCACTGTCCAGAGGGAAGCCTCACCACTCGCCCACCAGCAGCCTTGGCCACTGCCTCAGACCCAGGAGCCCCTCCCTGGAACAGACCAGCCCCAGGAGCCAGTGCCAGCCCCACCAAGCAGGCAGCAGACTAACCAGCTACAAAGACACAGTGTATCTTTCCCATGTTCTCCACAAGCTAACATTCAGTCTAAAGCCACCCACGCCTAGCCATGTGACATTTCTAGTTTAAGCCTCTGCTTGAATTGCCTCTGACACATTGTAACTCTTCCCATTATGAAGTCACCAGTGTCTTGTCTGGTGGACAAGTGGTGGAATTGCAACTTTGTTCTTGAATCAAAATTAATTCTGGAAACATTCTAATTGGGGTAAAATTGTACATAAGAGACCAGTTCTGGGATATATCTCACAATCATGCACTTGAATCTGTACATAAAATAGTGACTCATTGGTTATTAGTAATTTTTAAATATTAATTAAAAATTAATTAACTTTTAATATAAATTAATTAATTTATTTAATATAATTAATTTATTTAGTAAATATAATTAATTTTTAATCTTAATTAAAAATTAATATTCCTGTTTTATTTTTAGATTCATAAATTAATAATTGCTTCATTACCACATGTTAAAGCTTGATATCAACAGACAAAGAAGCAGGGTGAAATTTCAGCCCTGGATTTTAAGAGGGCTAACTTTGCCCTCTTTGAGACTCTACTTAGAAATATCCAGTGGGTTAGGGCTCTGGAAGGAGGGGTCCCAAGAGAGCTGATTAATATTCAAGCATTACCTCCTCCAAGCTCAAGAGAAATGTATTCCCTTGGAAAAAAAAAAATCAAGTAAGGCAAACAGAAGACTTGCATGGATAAGTAAGGAGTTCTTAGTAAAACTCAGAAAAGAAAAAAGGAGGTTTACAATATGTGGGAAAAGGTCTTGTCAATTGGGAGGATTATAGAGATATAGCCAGAGAATGTAGAGATGCAGAAAGGAAGGCCAAGGCTCCCTGGGAACTGAATGTCACCTGAGGGGTGAAAGAGAACCCCATGGAAGACAAGGTTATCAGGAGTATACAACATGGATTTACCAAGTCAGATCCTGTCTGACTGATCTGATAGCCTTCTATGAAACTATGACCAAATGGGTAGATGAGGGAAGAGCAGTGGATGTCACATACTTTGATTTCAGTAAGGCTTTTGATACTATCTCCCATAACATCCTTGTAGAAAAGCTCAGGAAATGTGGCATAGACAGTTGGTCCATGAGGTGGATTGCAATCTAGCTGGACAACAGAGTTCAGAGGGTTGTCATCAGTGGCACAGAGTCAACTTGGAGGCCTGCGGCCAGTGGTACTCCCCAGGGATCAGTACTGGGTCCAGTTTTGTTCAGTATCTTTATCAACGACCTGGATGAGGGGATTGAGAGTACCCTCAGCAAGTTCCTGATGATACAAAACTGGGGGGTTGGCTGACACCCTGTCAGGCTGTGCAGCCATCCAGCAAGATCTGGGCAGGATGGAGAGCTGGCTGCAGGCAAATCTCATGAAATTCAATGAGGACAAGTGCAGGGTCCTGCATCTGCAGAATAATAACAGCAGGCACCAGTACAGACTAGGGTCTGCCCTGCTGGAAAGCAACTCCACAGAGAAAGACATTGGAGTGCTGGTGGACAGCAAGTTCTCCATGGAACAACAAAGTGCCCTCGTGGCCAAGAAAGCCACAAGATGCATCAAGAAAAGTGTGTCCAGCAGGTCTAGGGAAGTTCTTCTACCACTCTACTCTGCCCCAATGAGACCACACCTAGAATACTGTGTCCAGTTTTGGGCTACCCAGTTCAAGAAAGACAGAGAACTGCTGGAGAGAAGTGGAGAGCTACAAGGATGATTAGGGGACTTGAGCATCTCCCCTGTGAAGAGAGACTGAGATCCCTGGGGCTGTTTAGTCTTGAGAAGAGAAGGCTGAGAGGGGAACCTCATCAATGTCTATAAATATCTGAGGGGTGAGTGTCAAGTAGAGGCAGGCAAGCTTTTTTTGGTGGTGTACAGTAATAAGACAACAAACAATGGGTTCAAGCTTGAACATAGAATATTTCACCTCAACATGAGGAGAAAATTCTTTACAGTGAGGGTGACAGAGCACTGAAACAGGCTGCCCAGAGGGGTTGTGCAGTCTCCTTCTCTGGAGATTTTCAAAACCCGTCTGGATGCATTGCTGTGTGGACTATCCTAAGTGATCCTGCTTTGGCAGGGGGGTTGGACCCAAAAATCTCTTGAGGTCCCTTCCAAACTCTAATCATATAATCAATAAAGTTGGAAAAGACCTCAGAGATCATCAAGTCCAACCTATCACTGAAGACCTCATAACTAACTAAAACATGGTACCAGGTGCCACATCCAATCCCCTCTTAAACACCTCCAGGGATGGGGACTCCACCACCTCCCTGGGCAGTACATTCCAATGGTGAACAACTCTCTCAGTGAAGAACTTTCTCCTCACCACCAGCCTAAACCTCCCCTGGTACAGCTTGAGACTGTGTCCTCTTGTTCTAGTGCTGGTTGCCTGGGAGAAGAGACTAATCCCCACCTGGCTACAACCTCCCTTCAGGTAGTTGTAGAGAGCAAGAAGGTCTCCCCTGAGTCTCCTCCTCTCCAGGCTAAGCAACCCGAGCTCCCTCAGCCTCTCCTCACAGGGCTGTGCTCCAGACCCCTCCCCAGCCTCATTGCCCTTCTCTGGACATATTCAAGTATGTCAATGTCCTTCTTAAATTGAGGGGCCCAGAACCAGACACAGGACTCAAGATGTGGCCAGACCAGTGCAGGGCACAATGACTTCCCTGTTCCTGCTGGCCACACTATTTCTGATGCAGGCCACCTGGGCACACTGCTGGCTCATGTTCAGCTGCTGTCAACCACTACCCCCAGGTCCCTTTTGGCCTGGCTGCTCTCCAACCACTCTGTCCCCAGCCTGTAGCACTGCATGGGGTTGTTGTGGCCAATGTGCAGCACCCAGCACTTGGACTTGTTGAATGCCATCATGTTGGACTCTGCCCATCTGCCCAGCCGGTCAAGGTCCCTCTGCAGAACTCTCCTACCCTCTAACAGATCAACACCTGCCCCCAGCTTGGTGTCATATGCAAATTTACTGATGATGGACTCAATCCCCTCATCCAGATCATCAGTAAAGATATTGAACAGGATGGGGCCCAGCACTGATCTCTGGGGCACACCACTAGTGCCTGGCTGACAGCTGGATGTGGCACCATTCACCACCACTCTCTGGGCTCAACCTCCAGCCAGGTCCTAACCCAGCTCAGAGTGCTGCTGTCCAAGCCATGGGCTGACAGCTTGGCCAGGAGTTTGCTGTGGGGGACGGTGTCAAAGGCCTTGCTGAGGTCCAGGCAGACTACATCCACAGCCTGCCCCACATCCACCAGGCAGTCACCAGGGCATAGAAGGAGATCAGGTTGGTGAGGCAGGACCTGCCCTTCCTAAATCCATGTTGGCTGGGCCTGATCCCTTGGCCATCCTGCAAGTGCTGTGTGATTGTCCCCAAGATGACCTGCTCCATAATCTTGCCTGGCACTGAGGTCAGGCTGACAGGTCTGGAGTTTGCAGGTTCCTCCATCAGACCCTTCTTGTGGATGGTAATCACATTGGCAGCTTCCAGTCATCAGGGACCTCTCCAGTGAGCCAGGACTGGTGGTAAATGATGGAGAGCGGCTTGGCAGCTCATCTGCCAGCTCTCTCAGCACCCTAGGATGGATCCCATCCGGTCCTATGGACTTGTGGGGATCCAAGTGGCTCAGCAAGTCCCTAACTACTTCCTCATGGATTTCAGGGGTACTACACTGCTCCCTGACCCCATCTACCAGCTCTGGAGGCCACTTGTCCTGAAGTCCTCCTGCCTTCCTGTTGAAAATGGAGGCAAAGAAGGTATTTAGTACCTCAGCCTTTTCCTCATCTTTGGTTACAATGTTCCCCTCCAGGTCCAATGAGGAGTGGAAGTTCTTCTTGCTCTATTTTTAGCATTAATATATTTAATAAAATGCTTTTTATTGTCTTTCACAGCAGAGTTCAGCTTAAGTTCTAACTGGGCTTTTGCCTCTCTGATTTTTCTCCTACATGATCTAACGATATCCTTAAGCATATCTCAAGCTGCCTCCCCCCTTTCCAAAGGCAATAGTCCCTCTTTTTCCCCCTTAATTCCTTCAAGAGCTGCTTGCCCATCCAGGCCCAGAGCATTCCCCTCAGCTCATCTTTCAGCACGTGGGCACAGCCTGCTCCTGTGCCTTCAGGAGCTCCTGTTTGAAGTAGGTCCTGGACCCCTTGGTTCTTAAGGGCTGCTACCCAGGGGACTCTCCAAATTAGTTGCTCGAACAAGCTGAAGTTTGCCCTCCAGAAGTCCAAAGTGAGGGTTCTGTTAGTGCTCCTCCTTATTCCCCTGCACACTGAAAACTCCACTAGCTCATGGTGGCTGCACCCTAGACAGCCTCCTACCACCACATCTCCCACCAGCCCTTCGCTGTTTGAGAGCAGCAGGTCAAGCAGGGCCTGACCCCTGGTAGGCTCACTTAGCAGCTGCATCAGGAAGCTGTCCTCCATGCACTCTTGGAACCTTCTGGACTGCCTCTGCTGTTCTAAGTTCCCAGCAGATGTCTGGCAGGTTAAAGTCACCCACAAGGACAAGATCTGATGATCTTGACACAGCCTCCAGTTGCTTATAGAATATTTCATCTACCTCTTCATCCTGGTTGGGTGGTCTATAACAGACTCCAACCAGGATGTCAGTTTTGTTAGCCCTCCCTCTGATTTTAACCCACAGGGACTCAATCCTTTCATCCTCTACCTCAAGCTCTGTGGCAGCAAGAGATTCTCTAATATCTTCCTACATTCCCTACATAAGCATTGTGATACTGTGATAACATCCTCTCCTTCTCCCCCAATTGTGTTCACTGTCGGTACTAAGAACATGCCAAACAAGGGAATGGGCATAACTGTCCTGGTGGGAAATCTCCAAAGCATTTGACTATGTAGCAAGATATGGACTCAGGCTCTGGGCACTCTGTTGGACTCTGCAGTCGGAAACTGGTGCTGAGAGAATGTGGGGCTTTGGCACCTGAACTCAAAGCCTAATGTCTGGGTGATTTTAATGGGCATGTACTACATAGTGAGTAGTGTAGCTATTCTGTGGCAGCGGCATGCTCCTCAGCATCGGAACGAGGTGTGCCATGCTGTGTCTAGTGCTCAATAACTTCTCAATATCCATAATAGAAAAAGCTGCTGTGAGCAGTGATAGAAAGCATGATAACAGGCCTGGGGCTGGCTGAGTGGCCGGAAGCACAACAATGCAAGTTTTACTTTGTTTTCATTGCACATCTTTAGCCCTGGCCTCTGTCAGCAGCAACGGAAAGTTACTGGTTTCGGCACGCATGGGTTTGCTGCTGCAGACATCTGTGCTCACCAGAGCTCCCTCATAGGAACGACACTAATTAGCGTTTTGGCAGCACCAAAGAGGATGCCAGAGCTGAGCAAGCAGTCAGAGGCAGCTGGGCACTGCAGGGCTACTCCATAGCTTATATGGAGAGAAGTTTTCCTTGGAGGCAGAACTGGTAAATGAGTGCACACACTAGGCTGCCTGACTTTCAGCCCTGAACTGCTTATGTTTCCTGTGGGAGGTGGGAAGGGCTCCTACACAGCGATGATGAGGAGCGATGGTCCATCTGTGACTGCCTGCCTTTGTTATTAATCACTTACTAATGTGGTGTATTCTCTTAAATTAGTACCAAAAATAAGGATGAGACAATGGTGGCTTGAAAAAGGATTTTCTTTGTCCCCAGTGGGCCACATGGAAGAAAATCTCACAAATAATTCATCAACTGGCTAATGACTGAGTGTGGCTCTCATAATGATGACATAATGTTTGCCACATTCATGCCTGATATACTCTGCAGAATTGCACCAGGGAGCAATTTGGTCAAGTCAATCTATTTCAGACACACAAGGACAGGAAGTAGGTAGCAGCAATAGGGAGAATCTGAAGGACCCTTGGCTGATTAAAGTATGACTGTTTATGGGGGTGGTGGTTGTTGTTTTATTTGCAATCAATTCCAGAAAGAGAAGTCACTCATTTAGAAAATCCTGTGTGTAGCTCTTTATTCCACAAAAACTGCAGCTGGAAGGAATAAATAGCCAACAAAGCTGAAAACCAACAAACCACCCAAACCAGCAAACTACATATCATGTCGAGGCATTGCTTTTTTTCTGCTGGGTTAAGTTCTTCTAAAAATCATTATTTGTTGTCATACCCCTTTCAAGCACAGGGAATGTGACTCGTTATCTAACAGAAGATCAGAAGCTACTAATTCAGAAGAATTATTTTGTTGATTATAAACCTGCCAGAACAGGTATCGACATCAGTGATGTAACACAAGAAAGTGAAGAAGCAAACCCTCCTTTTCATTCTTATCCCCTCAAGATCTTGCTCCAAATATTGTAGTACCTTTCTCTCTTTCTCTCTCTCTTTCTCTCTTTCTTTCTCTCTTTCTTTCTTTCTTTCTTTCTTTCTTTCTTTCTTTCTTTCTTTCTTTCTTTCTTTCTTTCTTTCTTTCTTTCTTTCTTTCTTTCTTTCTTTCTTTCTTTCTTTCTTTCTTTCTTTCTTCCTTTCTTTCTTTCTTCCTTTCTTCCTTTTTCTTTCTTCCTTTCCTTCCTTCCTTCCTTCCTTCCTTCCTTCCTTCCTTCCTTCCTTCCTTCCTTCCTTCCTTCCTTCCTTCCTTCCTTCCTTCCTTCCTTCCTTCCTTCCTTCCTTCCTTCCTTCCTTCCTTTCTTCCTTTCTTCCTTTCTTTCTTTCTTTCTTTCTTTCTTTCTTTCTTTCTTTCTTTCTTTCTTTCTTTCTTTCTTTCTTTCTTTCTTTCTTTCTTTCTTTCTTTCTTTCTTTCTTCCTTCCTTTCTTCCTTTCTTTCTTCCTTTCTTTCTTCCTTCCTTTCTTTCTTCCTTTCTTTCTTTCTTTCTTGAAAAATGTATTTGAAGAAAATAAAGAACCTTAAGCTAAAAGAACTGAGTCAATTCTCATGCTTTCTAACAAGCAATACAGCCAGGTAAGATTTAGGCAGGAAGGTGTGGATTTGATTGCACAAGGAAAATGGGCATAGAGCTCACTTTGCCTAGCTGAGCAACAGGGAGAAGTGTAATGACTGGGTTTTGCAGTAATAGGCATTGAGTGCACAGTGAGCTTTAATTTCAATGTAATTGCCTGATAGTTTGTTCTTACTAAATATAAAAGTCACAACATGCAGAAAAAGAAGCAAGAGGCCAAACTTCATCTTCTGAGCAATGAGGATGTTTCCATTGCTATCGTGTCACGTTCCTTGTATCTTTAAGTGTTGCCATACATCGAGTACAAATTTGGAAGTCAGTAGGGTGCTGTGGAATGGGATGGATATTTGAGAAATTAAGTTTAGTAGTGATGCTTATCTGCTGCCTTGGTCTTCACATATTAATTGTTTAAAAAGTATGGTTGAGATCCCAGGCCTGGGCACCATTTACAATAGAATAGAATAGAATAGAATAGAATAGAATAGAATAGAATAGAATAGAATAGAATAGAATAGAATAGAATACACCAGGTTGGAAGAGACCTTCAAGATCATCATGTCCAACCTATCAACCTATCCAACCCACCCAAACAACTAGACCATGGCACCAAGCAGCCCATCAAGTCTCCTCATGAACACCTCCAGTGATGGTGACTCCACCACCTCCACGGGCAGCCCATTCCAATGGGCAACCACTCTCTCTCTCTAGAACTTCCTAACCTCCAGCCTAAACCTGCCCCGGTGCAGCCTGAGACTGTGTCCTCTTGTTCTGGTACTGGCTGCCTGGGAGAAGAGACCAACCTCTGCCTGGCTACAACCTCCCTTCAGGTAGTTGTAGAGAGCAATAAGGTCCCCCCTGAGTCTCCTCTTCTCCAGGCTAAGCAACCCCAGCTCCCTCAGCCTCTCCTCATAGGGCTGGTGTTCCAAACCCCTCCCCAACTTTGTTGCCCTTCTCTGGACAACATCCTTCCTGAACTGAGGGGCCCCGAACTGGACCCAGGACTCAAGGTGTGGCCTAACCAGTGCAGTGTACAGGGGCAGAATGACCTCCCTGCTCCTGCTGGCCACACTGCTCCTGATGCAGGCCAGGATGCCATTGGCCCTCTTGGCTGCCTGGGCACATTTCTGCTTCAAACTTTCATTGTCACACAGTGTCTGCCTGCTTATCAGTGGGTAAAAAATAAAGGCCAAATTTACACTAAGATAGCATGCTTTCTTAGTTCCAAGTGAATAGAGCAAACCACTGTCATGCTATTGAGAGTTTTGCAAGCACGTTGGAACTGGCATTTCTGAGCTCGGCACCGACACGTAGCACAAGCAGTGTGTGCGACAGCAGGCCCGGCTCACCCAGCAGCTGTCTCGCAAACACTCCAAGTCCTCTCCGTTCCTGAGGAGAGGAAATTCCTCAAATATGCTAGTTATTAAACAGAAGAATGAGACATTTACAACTTTTGACTCTCCATGGATATCCTCTGGCGACATAAATCTTAAGTGTGTCATGGTTGCTTTCCTCGCAGGAACCTTTCCTCGTGTGTATCTTATGTATGCAAATACAAAGTAACAGCAAGTGCTTCACGGGCTTAATGCATTATTATGTTGTGTCACTTCACAATGCCACAAGTGCGGTTTAGTCAGAGACACCTCTTTGACTTTTGCTGCCCCACGCCTTCCACTGCATCTACTGTTTCATTTAGTGGAAACTTAGATTTCAGCTCTTCAGCCGAATTTGTGGTTCAGGTTTCACACACCTCCAGAACAAACAGCTTCACTGCCCCCTCTCATCATTCTCTCGTTCGCTTCGGTATGTATTTGCCTCATCCCTGGGAGAAAGCGCCTGCGGCCACTGAGTAAGGTGTTCGCCCGAGAGGGAGGCGCTTCAGCTGCTCTCCCGCCCTCCGTCCGCAGCCGCGGTCGCCCTCCAGCCGCTCGGGAGGGTGGGGCGGGGCTTGCGGGGGGCAGGGGCGCCGGCTCCCCGCCCCCGCCGTCGTCGCGAGCGCCGCTCCTCGCGGCTCTGCCCGCGTGGCGTAGCGCGGCGCTGCCCCCTGGCGGCCACACGGGGGAAAGCGGAGTCCGAAGTCAAGGCCGCCTCGGGCTCTGCCAGCTGGACCGGGCGGCCCCCGGCAGCGAGATGGGTTTCTTTTCGGACAGGACGGCCCCTCCGGTTCTTTTTTTTGTGTGACTTTTAGGTGTAAAATGCCTGGGTTTGCAAAGTGAGCAAGAGAGATTCCAAGCTAATGATCAGAGCTCACACCCACCCGGCTTTCACCCTGCCGCTCCTGCCCTGGCTTTGCTCTGCTTTGGGGTTGGTGTGGAGGATTTGGGTGTATATTCATCACTGCTTTTTCATCTGGTGGGCTCCCTCGATGGTGAGGATTAATGTCAGGTGGGTGTCCAGAGGGAGCAGGCACCCTGTGAGCTGCAGGTTCCCTGGGGCTGGCTTCACATCGGGGTCCTGCGCAAGGAGCTTACCCATCCGTTTGCGTGGGAAGGGGACTGCAGGCAGTTTGTCACGGAATCACAGAATGGTTTGGGTTGGAACGGCACCTAAAGATCATCTATTTCCAGCCACTCTGCCGTAAGCGGGGACACATTGCAGCAGACCAGGTTGCTCAAAGCCCCAACTAGCCTGGCCTTGAACACTTCCTGGGAGGGGGCATCCACAGCCTCTCTGAGCAACCTGTTGCAGTGCTTCACCACCCTCACAATGAAGAATTTCTTCCTAACATCTCATGTAAATCTACCCTCTTTTAATTTGAAGTCATTACCCCACATCCCATTACTATGCTTCTTGGTGAAGAGTTCCTCCCATCTTTCCTGTATGCCACCTTTAACTACTCTAAGGCTGCTGTAAGGTCACCGTGGAGTCTTCTCTTCTGCAGGCCAAACAACCCCAACTGTCTCAGCATGTCTTTGTAGGATAGACATTCCAGTTTACTGAAATCTTCCCCAGAAAAGCATCCACCCTTGATATGACAAATAGCAAGACGTGAGGAACTCACAGCTTCAAGTTTTGCCACAACAGTTGATCACCATCACAATTAAAAAGTGCTCCTGCAATCAAGTTTGATTTTGTCTTGCTCCAGTGGCAGGATACAGATCTCAATAATTCTGTCCTTTAAAGAGCCCTTGAATGCTTGGTGTTGTCTTTTCTCAAGGATTTTATATGACAATCAACTTGTCTTTCACTTTTTTATATGATAACTTGAGTAGATTGAACTCACCATCTCTTGCTGTGTTGTATTTTCCATAGAACTCAGATCAAATTTGCAGCCTCTGCAGTTGATTGACACACTTTTGAAATGTCCTCTGCAAAGCAGTGAATATACAGAAGACCTGTCCAGACAGGTGTGTGTGTTGTCACTAGTTTTACCAAGATACCCTTAAGGAGATGGATATTTTTGGCCAGATGCTTCACTTTCGAGTAGCACTGGTTATGACTAGGTTGCTAGTCATTTTCTGGGCTTGAAGCTTGAATATTTAGAAGTCACAGTGTAGGGCAGAAGCTTTCTACCAGGGCTCAGGTTGCCTGTGTTGAAGAACCATGTAGATACCTGATCAAGAGGCTTGCAAACAAAGAGTTGTTCCTTAGGACCACAGGCTTTGGACTGCACTTCAGATCTGATACTTGTACCTGAAATAGCTGAAAGCAGATATTTTATATACTCAGCAAAGGTTCTTTAGGACTGAACAGAACCTGCAAACTGTGGGCTTGGACTCAGAAGTTCTCCATTGCTTTTGATCTAGGGGACCTGCTCTCTCTGCTTTTGCAGGATGGTGTTTAAAACATGCTTCAAGTGCCAGCAGCGATGAGGGATGAGGCTTGTCTCACATTTCATTGGAGTGCAAAATTACAATCAGCTCTATAAGCTTTAAATATTTGATTTCCTGTCTTTCCCCCACTCTACTGACTCCTATGACTTGCTCTGCCCTTTCTAGGGTTAGATTCTGTTTTTGGCAATGCTGTTCTGGGAGCATATTGGACACATCTTGTCCCAATTTAATCTCCTTGTCCATGTTGTGCTTTCTGTTTCTTGCTCTTCTTACTCATCAGTAGGCATTCCTCTTGTTTCACATGGTGCTCAGCTTGCATGATTCTTGCCTTTCTTTCTGCTTTCTGCTTTCTGTTTCCCATTCAGCTATGGTGCTTACTGCCTGAGATGTCTATACAAGCCTAATCGTTCTTCTAGTTCCGGGCCTTGCTCTTGTTTGAAAGTTCATTCATCCCTTTAAGGTAGAAATTCCAGATTCTCCCAGCTCCAGGATATTAACTGGACAGTGGGCCTTTAGGCACTTGTGTGTCAACAAAACAGTTGGTATCCACAAGCCACCAGGAACAGAAAAGTATGTATGCAAAAGTTTTGGCAGCTCACTAGCTGAGGGACTTTGCTGGAAATCTAAAGAGGCCAAGCAGCAATTTCAAAACATATTTTTTGATCATGTAGTTGTTGAAAATTCCTACTTGGACTCTTTGCTGTGATCAGACCAATTGAGCACTTGGGGGCATTTGATCAACCAGAGTAAGCAACTTGTCCCCAAGTTGTTCCTGCTGGTTTGGGTCAGTATTTTAAGGGTGAAACCCCTGAGAACCTGTGATCATTTCTGGGTCTCATTCAGTCATAGCTGAAAGTTTGTAAAGAAAAGGAATCAACAGCCTCCCTTACACCACCATAGAAATAAGATGGTAATGTGTTTCCAGTTAAAATACCTGCCTAGATAACTGCCTGATAACACCTAACTGCCTGTTGGCTTCAGCCAGAGCTGACTTGTTGGTTTCAGCAGTGCTTTCTGGCATGTCGCTATTTGTGACTAATTACATGTTGTCTCGTGGCCTGGGTCCAAGATCTCCCTTCATCCTCGCTTCCTGTTGTTGGCTCATGTTTCAGCTTGGCTTCAGGCAAATCCACTGTGTTTTCTCAGGCAGGAAAAATCAAGCCTCACACGAGGAGTAGCTTGACCTTGAACCATGCCCCACTAAGCAGTAGGAACTCAAGGCTAGTTGGGCCGATGACTTGACACCACACTTGGCTATGACTGAGTCTGGGCTACAGCTTGTGTGACTTTAGTGTACTTTAGTGTATAGCCATCCCGTAGCTAAGTAGTTTCCTGAGCTGTTTTGTGTCTATTTACCAGTGTCATCTCTTTTCACAAGGATTTCCAGAGTTTAGGTCCTCCCTTCTACACTGGAGACATGCAGTGAAAAGTTGTACTTTCATAACCTTCTTATACTTCCATAATCTGCTACTTCTTATCTTGTTTCAGAGAATTCTTTCATTTTGGCATTTCAATAACAACAGAAAATCAAATTAATGACATATCATGAGGGTTTTAGGTGATAAGCAACAGACATAATTTTATTCTTTTTAAGGTCAGCAGCCACCTGGTGTTTGTAACATGCATGTGATTGACATCAGTACTTTAAATATCTACATATCCTACACCCTAATACACATGATCTATGAATTGCTCTTAAGTAAGCTGACTTACAGTACTCTGTGCCTACCAGTCATTAGTAATGCCTCAGTCTGTGCATAAAACTAAATATAATGGGTAGAACTGCAGGTCCAGCTTCTGACTATTTGAAAGACATGGACAAAGTCTCGAGTACACGTAGGTTTCCCGTGCGGCACCGGCAAAAGAGACTACAGAGGTCTGCTGTGTAGCTGTCACACAAAGATGGGTGTGAGGGGATCTTGTGTTTACTGGTTGCACAGCATCTGCATACTCATGCTGGAGACCAGATAAACAAGACGGGAGTTTATTGCTTGGTCTTCTCCCTTTAGCCCTGATTTACTGCTAAGGAGGTGGTTATTGTGATAGAAGTATGGCACCATTGCATATAGGGTGTTCCACAGCCAGAAGCACAGGCCCACATAATAAATAGTAGTAAACTCATTTTATGAGGACTCTTTACACTTTTGGGGCAGCAGCAAATGCCCTGGGGTTACAGGGCTGAAGGGGATGCAAGGCAGGGGCAGGGCTCTGGACATGGAGGAGGCTAAGGAGAACAAGGCTGAAGGGAATATCAGAAGTGCAGATCTAGCTGCCTTCTTGTCAGCTGTGTCTGCACCTCTGTACCAGTATGAGGGACAGTAAGATGAAGGTATTGACATTTACTTAGGGTGCACAAGTCAGATGGAAAATGGAGTGCTCTAAAGCCTTCTGCTTTTCACTGATTACCTAATAAACGTATTGCACCCTGAGCAGATCTTCAGTGTAGCTTTTCTCTCCCTATGCTCTCAGTCCACTCCCACCTACATGCGATGATTGTGAACACTTGAGGGTGAGCACCTGTTTGTACCAAACACTGTGAATCCCACTGCATGCTCAGGCTGCTGTGTGGTTAGCGTTAGAAGGACATTGACATTCTTAGTGAGCTGTGTTTTATTTAGTCAAGAATAACCGGGCCAGATAAATACACACAACACATTACTGAATCAGCAGGGCACAGGAAAGTCTGTCAATAAGGTCAGGTAATTCAATACTATATTGCCACCCAAATGCAGTGATTCTTTGAACACTGACAAAACCCCTCATTTTCAAATGGAGACTGATCGTGGTGCCAGATCACTCAGAGCCAGCTAACAACAACCAAAAGGAAAATTGCAAACTGCAAAAAGAGCTGCCTGAGAGAGGTGGGCTGGAGGCAAGCTGTGATTGCTTCCCCTGTTCTGGAGATAGAAATACCTTTGTCTCGGAGGAAATACAGCAGACATTCTTTGCAGCTGATTTCCTTCTGACTTCCTCTGTGTTAGAGATGAATGTTTTCCTAGAGCTCTTTCAGAAAATAAATCTTTCTGCCATGATTTCACACTTCAGCATCTTAAGCCCAGCTAGTGTTCAGTGATATCAAATTCTGCTTATGTAACAAAACCCCACCATGCCTGAATGTCACTTTGCTTTCCTTAGCAGACCATTTCACTTACTTCAGAATGCGCCTGTGCTGCAGCTTCTTGTTTGCTTTATGATCACTCTGAATACTTAGGTTGCTGGTGGCAAAGTTCATGATTGCATTGTTCTCTTCACCGTTTAGTCTGTCATCTCTTTCAATATCACTGCTTTGTGCTAGAATGAGCAGGGAAAAGTAGCAGTGTATTTATGCAGGATCATACATTTTCATCCTCCTTTCCAGATGCCAGACCCCATTCTTCCTTTTCTTGTGATTCACTGAAACTCACAACACTGTGTATAGTGCTCTAAAGATATAGAAGTAGGAACAAAACTCAGGGGAAAGTTGGTATGAGTTACCTTTTGTGAAAAGGAAAGAGAATTTTAAAAGTAGAATGTGAATTAGTAATCACTGAGTGCAGAAAATGGTATGATGATAAGGTCATCATTACAATATCATGGCAATGAGTCAAGTCCATAGTTTTTTTCATCAGTCCTTGCCCAGGTGAACCATTTAATATCAAACATATTAACATGTTTGTCCAATGTCATTTTCTCTTTGTTAAGGAAAATACAGAATTTGTTGAGCTCCTGGCAGAAATGTTACCAGGGCTGAGGTAGGCAGCTCAGACAACAGTAGGTCCTGCTGTAAGAGGATGCTTCCACAACATGCTGCTGTTGTTTGACATCTTTGCACTAAGGTCGAAGGTGCCTCACTGAAGAGTCAGTAAGGATTCCCCTCCAGGTATGGAAGATACTGAGATACCTGCTCCGCCTCTTTCCCCGGGGATCATAAACCAGTTTTTATTTTTACCCACATCTGTACTCTGGCTCTTTCAAACAGTAGATGGATACCTCATTCCATCTTGGGAGCAGAAAAAAGTGAACTGTTCACGGACATGAAGGAGGAGTTTAGAAAGCTAGATCGTACTAGAGGCATTCAGCAGCGTGGAGCATCTGGGTGAGAAGAGGGGCACAAGTAACAGTTCTGCCTGACAAAAGCCATTCAAGAAAACGTGCAGTTCCTCACTTCCAGATGTTAAAGAAACACTATCTCTTGGCTGCTTTTGTAGTTCTTGGCCTTTGACTTTCCAGCATTGATACCAGAAGTTCATTTGTATTAGCTAATATAGCGCCAAGAAATAAAGCTGAGAGAAGCTTTGTGAGAAAGTTGGTTTATTTTTCCAATTAATGTCATCTTCTTGACTTCAGAGATGACAAAATGACACGCAGTTGCCATCCTACTGTTCTGAGTTTGGCAAGGGCTCTCTTCCTGATGCTATGGAGAGGGAAAATGTGCTTATTTCTACATGTGAGATTTATTCACTTCCATCTTCCATTCATTTATTAGTCCAGGAAAGGAGCGTGTCAGTTTAAAACAAACAAAATAACCCGATATGTGGGTGGCTCCAGACTCACTGCACAGCCCCACAGAAGCTTTCATTGTGAAATATGCCTGTTTGAACGTGGTGGGTGCTGAGAGCTTTGTGGATTCCTGCTCTTTTCCATTTGGGTGGCAGTGCTGTACTCTGTAATTGAACAGCATGAATCAGTGCGTTTGGATTTCTGTCATGTTTCTTTTCATGCCTCCCATATATCCTCAGTAACACTCTCTTCTTCCATTATAAAAGTACCTCCCATTGAGCCTGCAGATATATTTTACTTCACCATTAGTGGAATATCCAGAAAAATGAAAGACCTTGCTATTTAACTCTTTCATAATCTCAGTTTTGCACAAGGCATATCATAAAGAGCTTTGCATGCATGCTATAGTCCTGTAATCTGCTTGGTAGCTCTAAAGCAAAATAAAAGCAGTTAGCAAACTTGATTTGCTGACTTTGGAGCTGCTTTTGAGCAGGCCACTTTCAGGGCACAAATAGAACTACCAGCTTGGAAGGAAAGGGGAAAATAAATAGAAATGCAGAATCTTCGCCATATTTTGTTGTGAAAGAGAAGATTTGCAACACAGACACAGCTGTCGCCCAAGAAAGATTCACTGTTCCTAACTTCTTGAAAGATACTTACCTGATAAATTTGCAGGCTGTGTGTGGGCTCTTTTGTTGGGTGGTTTTTTTGGTTTGTTTTGTTTTTTTTCCTGGCACAGATCCTTTTAAGTACACAGAGGGTCAAACACTTCTCTTGGTCTTCCTTCGTGGAGGCCAGCTGGAGAGCTTTAGTGAAACAAAGCACACGTTTCCCTCCAGCCATTTACCTCTGCGTCAACTGACAGTACGCACTTGAGACCTGGTCTTGTTCTTGCTGACTGCAGACCATGTCTCCTTCAACACACTGCCAAATGGAGGCCTTTCTAAGTGAGCAAAGAAGATATATTATTGAACATATCTGTCTTTGCCATAGTAGAGTTAGTTTCATGTCTGTGATATAAGGCACTGCTGTGTTTCAGTGTTATTTCAAGTTAGATTACTTTGGTGCATTTCAAATGGATGAGGTAGTAGAAAAATATAGTGAAGGGAAGCCTTTCCTGAAAGTAGATGGGGAAAAGGCATCTAGCAGTCAGCAGCTCTTGGTTGTTGTGGAGTATATGTAGGGATATCAGAAAACAAAGGGAAAATGTTGGGGAGAAGAGGAGGAGTACTTCTCTGTGAAACTGAGTCAGCTGGTGAGATGTTACTATTCATCACAGAATAGAATAGAATAGAATAGAATAGAATAGAATAGAATAGAATAGAATAGAATAGAATAGAATAGAATAGAATCAACCAGGTTGGAAAAGACCTCAGAGATCATCAAGTCCAACCTATTACCTAATACCTAACACCTCCTAACAACTAAATCATAAAATCATAGAATCAATAAGGTTGGAAAAGACCTCAAAGATCATCAAGTCCAACCTGTCACCCAACACCCCATGACTACCAAACCATGGCACCAAGTGCCACATCCAATCCCCTCCTGAACACCTCCAGGGACAGTGACTCCACCACCTCTACCTGCTGTCTCTGCCATCCCACACTATGAAGGAGCAAGAATATAAAGTTCAGGGGAAAAAATTCAGGGGGGTGGAAAAGAGCTAATCCAGCATTCACATGCTTTTCATTCTGCATGTGAAATAGAATCCATATCCTCCTGTGTCACCTGTCCTTCTTTGAGAAATTTCTTTCCTTCTGGTTCTCATTATAGTTTTAATGAAGCAAGGAAAACTTATTTAAAATCATTCTGCTACAAATGAGCTGACTTTTAAAAAAAAAAAAAACAGTAATGCATTACTGAAGGTGAGTTTCCCAGCCAACACTCTGGGAGTGTGCTCTTACAGAATCCATGGGCAGCAGGGTGCCAGAGAGGCAGATCTGCGCTTCCAGGAGACACCTGAACAGCATAGAGATCCTGACAGGACTACTTAGCTTTGGCTGCACTGGATGAAGAGGAGGGCATCATCATTACAGAGATCTACTGTTAGTGAACACTGCCCAAGTATGATTTTGGGGTGTAGCTGGTATCTATCATTATTTAATGTATTACAATTACTGCAAGGAGTGTATGCTGCTGTGATTACACTCTGCTGGCAGCTCCGAGTTTGCCTCAGAAGTGGGGAATGTGTATTGAAATGAGAACAAGGACAAGTTTCAGTGAAATGGTACAAAGAAAACTACTCTGCTTCACCTTCTCATCTTGTGTGGACGCACACCTCCATTTCAAATGTCTGGGTTGTGGGTTTTGTTTGGGGTTTTTTGTTTGATTTATTTTTTGTAAAGAGTGACTGGCCTTTATCCAGGTTCTCAGTATCTGTCTTTCTAATTAAAAGTTGCATCAAGAATTAAATAAGTGTCCCTAGAGCATATTTATTGCAGGTGTTTTTAACAGCTTTCCCAGAGGAAGAGTATCACCTCTTAGCAGTGCACATATCCCAAAAAAGTAAGGACCCTTGCACCACAGGACACGCTGGGGGTGATCACTGTTACCTTTGTAGCACAAAAATCTCCAAATCCCAGATGCAAAACTTCAGTGATGGAAGCCAGAAGAAATGTAAATATCCTCCATTAAATAAAGATTTGCCTGAAACTTGTGAAACGTGCAGGAAGAGACCACCAAAGCATGAGGATAAGTGCTTCTGAAGAAACTAGAAGGCTTTATGGTTTGAGATACTTCAACAATAAATATGATCAGTTCAAACTCTGTGGTGGGTTAACACCCTTTTCTGAAATCAAAAACCAAAGCAGGGTGGAGGCTTGCAGGTACTTTTCACTCCCTTGCAGGGCGTTTCTCCCCTGGGAAGCTGAGTCTGTTCCACTCCCCCTCCCTGCCCAGCTAGGGTATAAAAAGCAGAACATGGCAGCTGTTAGCCCCTTTTGGCTGCTGCCTCTGCTGGATGAGAGCTACTGCAGCTGCCCTCCTGCTCCTCTGCCATGTGGTCAGACCTGATCCTTCTCCCTGCTGCCTCTGTGCTTCCTCAGAGAGAGACTGGTTTTGTATTCTTCTCTTGTTTTCGCCCCCCTCCCATCCATCCTTGTTCCTTGCCCTTGTGAACCTTTCCTGTTTTTGTTTTATATATATATTATTTAAAGACAACTCTTTACCTCTCTACTTCCAAGCCGACTCCAAATTATTGTTTGGTGGATTTGCTCCTTCCTTTTCTCCCCTCTCTGTTGGGAGGGAGGAGGGGGGAGTGGGGGAGAGAATCTCAGCCTTGCCCCCATCTGAGCTCTTAACTTCCAGTTAAGGCTCAAACCACCACAAACTCTTAAATAATGTCAGTGTATTTTGGATGATAGTTTTGTTTAAGTGCATTAAGCTTTTCAATGAGTAGTAATAATATGGCATTAGAACATCAAGATTGAGATGCGCTCTGCCAAACCTTTGCTGTAGCCCTGCACCTAAAGGCATGTTTAAAAGGTAATTCCAATGTGTTTTTCACTGGCTACAGTACTAACCCAAGAAGGGTGAGAGAAGATCTGGCAAAGACTGGCTGTTATGTGGTCTTAGATTTTTGGATTACTGTCGTAGTGTGATGCAGCTGGATTATTATATGAGCAGAGCTTTGTAGCAGCTTGCATGCCTGTAAAGCAAAAGAGAGGCAGCAAAATAACATGCGTAGTCCTAGTGTATGGGTGGATGGGCCAGAACCTTTTCTAGGAGCAAACGATAGCCCTTGTGCTGCAGTACCTGTTAATGCTCCAGACTGCCACGGGAGGCTCTTTTTGTTTTAGAAAATACCCTTTTAGTCCTTACTTGCAGGCAGGATCCAAATAATCTCTGGATCTGGTTGTAAGAGAAAAGCTGTGTGATGGTTTTACATATATCTTCTCTGGTGAACAGTGTCAGAAAGAAATAGGAAAAGGATTTATGGAGGGAAGGTCTGGCCTCCACGGCTTTGTGTCTAGTCAGTCTTAAAGGGAAACCATATCCAAGACATTTTGTAGATGGAGCCTAACAGAGCCTTAGACTAAGGCTGCAATTCAGGATGACCAGTGCTAGCCTTGGGAATGCTGCTTTGGAAGAATTCTTAAACTGGAAACCCAAACTGACAACTAAGAACATTTTTCTGTTTTGGCCTTCTTTTTATCTTCCTCTTTTTTTTTTTTTTTTTAAATTTCATTGTTTTAAGTATTCCTATTTGAGAGAACAGGAAGCTGGGCTTCACATCAGATCCTGGTGGCAGAAGTGATACAAAGATGTCTGCATCTGCTTTCAGGCAAAATTTTAAATTGATGCTCTACATTTTAAACTTCCACCAGCTTCAGGCTGTGCTTTGGTTGATTTGCAGAGTGAACTGTCTCCTCTTGCCTAATGCAATTGTTGACTGCTTGTGCATCATGGTATCAGTGGATGCAGTACTGCTTTCAGCCAGAGCAATTTTCATGGGCTGGTTTTCACAAACCTACACTACAAACAACAACTCAAAGAAACATTTTCAGAAGCTCAAGGTCAATCTTTATTTTTTTCTGCCTTAATGAAATTTTTGTGAACTTCTTGGTTAATGATCCCACACAAAATCTCTACACTCAGCATTTTGAGCTGGCTGTAATGTAACCAGAACTATTCATTAGGAACAGTGTGGCCAGCAGGAGCAGGGAGGTCATTGTGCCCCTGTACTCTGCATTGGCTAGGCCACACCTTGAGTCCTGTGTCCAGTTCTGGGCCCCTCAGTTTAGGAAGGACATCGAGACACTTGAACATGTCCAGAGAAGGGCAACAAGGCTGGGGAGAGGCCTTGAGCACAGCCCTGTGAGGAGAGGCTGAGGGAGCTGGGGTTGTTTAGCCTGGAGAAGAGGAGGCTGAAGGGTGACCTCATTGCTCTCTACAACTACCTGAAAGGTGGTTGTAGCCAGGAAGGGGTTGGCCTCTTCTCTCTAGCAACCAGCACCAGGACAAGGGGACACAGTCTCAAGCTGCACCAGGGGAAGTTTAGGCTTGAGGTGAGGAGAAAGTTCTTCACCGAGAGAGTGATTCACCATTGGAATGTGCTGCCCAGGGAGGTGGTGGAGTCACCTTCATTGGAGGTGTTCAAGAGGGGATTGGATGTGGCACTTGGTGCCATGGTTTGTCATGAGGTCTGTGGTGACAGGTTGGACACGACGATCTTTGAGGTCTCTTCCAACCATAGTGATACTGTGATACTGAAGTGTTTGCACTGGTTTGCACCTTCTTTGGGTATTGTTTCTTGGCTGTCCTGTGTAAACTAGTCAGTCCACAGAGGCTTCGGAAAGTGGGAGAGTGACCTAATAGCCACCTCTGCAGTATCAACTACAGCTTGCAAAGGGAATGCCAACACCTCCAGATTCTGTCCATTTGGATCCGTTTAATTTCCTTTAAAAGAAACATAATTGCCAACATTATTTTGTGTGTTGTGTTACCCAAATTTCCATCTGGTCTGCTGTATTGCGAGTGCTGTGCTCTTCTTAGTTATTCAACAGGACGTGATATTCTTGTATTATCTTGAGGGGTTTTCTTCTGTGTGTCTCTTCACAAACGGACAGGTATCACCTGGGATTCCTTTAGGCATGTGGTTAGACTAAATGCTAAACAACATTGGCAAAAGCATCCTCAGGCCACAGTTAAGAATTTCCCATCATTTCTGAATTATCTTTTTTTCACTCCTCCAGGGTGTAAAATCCTATAGAATTACCAGCCACCTGAGAGCTGCTGGGGCCATGCTGTACCTGTTTTCAGATACTTTGAACTTTTTAGAAAGTTTTCCATTATCTGAAGCCAAATTCACATGGAATTCTTGCATAAAATACTGGTGGATATTTTTTAATACTTTTTTAAAGCAAGCCATATCATCTGAGAGACCTCAAGTCTTAGCCAACACCTGTGCAGACTGACACACTGCAGACTGACACACATTCACTTCAAGTTCTAATCCAGAGAACAAAATGTCTGTGGCTATTGCAGCATCTTCTTATGGGAGAGGGTGGCATTCTGAATTAGTACTTATAGAAGTACACATCCCTAAGGTCCCACAATGTAAGAAAACAAAATAATGAGAAAACCCCAAACAAACCAAACCAGATTAAAATATGTTGCTCTCCAAGCATCAGCTTTACATTTCTACAGTTTGAGGGTGATGTTTTAACATTGCATTGTAAGTGGTATATATTCACATCATGTTTATATATCTGTCTGTCCTATCTTTCTCTGTCTCTCTGTCACTTGTCACAGTTGGAATAGCAAGTATACGAATGTTTGATCTGAAAAGAGACTACTTATAATACAATAATACAATACAATAAACCAGGATGGAAGAGACCTTCAAGATCATTGCGTCCAATCCATCAACCAATCCAACCCACCCAAACAACTAGACCATGGCACCAAGCACCCCATCAAGTCTCCTCATGAACACCTCCAATGACAGTGACTCCACCACCTCCCTGGGCAACACATTCCAATGGGCAATCACTCTCTCTGTATAGAACTTCTTCCTAACATCCAGCCTAAACCTGCCCTGGCACAGCCTGAGACTCTGTCCTCTTGTTCTGGTACTGGCTGCCTGGGAGAAGAGACCAACCTCCACCTGTCTACAACCTCCCTTCAGGTAGTTGTAGAGAGCAATAAGGTCTCCCCTGAGCCTCCTCTTCTCCAGGCTAAGCAACCCCAGCTCCCTCAGCCTCTCCTCATAGGGCTTGTGTTCCAAACCCCTCACCAACTTCGTTGCCCTTCTCTGGGCACGTTCCAACAAGTCAACATCCTTCCTGAACTGAGGGGCCCCGAACTGGACACAGGACTCAAGGTGTGGCCTAACCAAAGCAGAGTACAGGGGCACAATGACCTCCCTGCTCCTGCTGACCATACTATTCCTAATGCAGGCCAGGATGTGGTTGGCCCTCTTGGCTGCCTGGGCACACTGCAGGCTCATGTTCAGCCTCCCATCGACCAGCACCCCCAGGTCCCTCTCTGCCTGGCCGCTCTCCAGCTGCTCTGACCCCAGCCTGTAGCGCTGCCTGGGGTTGTTGTGGCCAATGTGCAGAACCCGGCACTTGGATGTGTTCAATCTCCTGCCCTTGGCCTCTGCCCATCTGTCCAGCCTGTCGAGGTCCCTCTGCAAAGCCTCTCTGCCCTCCAGCAGGTCAACTCCTGCCCCCAGCTTGGTGTCATCCGCAAATTTACTGATGATGGACTCAATGCCCTCATCCAGATCATCAATAAAGATGTTGAAGAGCATGGGGCCCAGTACTGATCCTTGGGGCACACCACTAGTGACAGGCCTCCAGCTGGATGTGGCACCATTCACCACCACTCTCTGGGCTCAACCTCCAGCCAGTTCCTAACCCAACGCAGTGTGCTCCTGTCCAAGCTATGGGCTGATAGCTTGGCCTGGAGTTTGCTGTGGGGGACTGTTTAGACATTTCATGGACTATTCAGTACAGCTATAAGGACATTTCATATGAAAACATATTGTTCAAAGCTGTGAAATTAATAACACATCTCCCAAAATGACAGAATAAGGGCATTACTTCTAAATCAGCAACATAAAGAACTAGAAATGTTATATGCCAGTGATGATTGACAGATACCAGGACATTGGTGTTACTGGAATGTTTTTTTGCCTGCTGAATGAACACCTTATGGAATTTTCTTCCATAGGGTCTGGATTACTTTTTAATTAGTATTATTTATTTTTTTCTGGTCAGGACATTTATTTATAATCAAAATAATTTTTTTGGAGAAGAATTGCTTCTTTCCATTGGAAAAGAATCCAGTGTTTTATGCTACAAGAAGGCCTCTGTGGCTATGTATCTTTGCTGGCTGTGAAGTCTTTGGGGCAAGGTCTGCTATCTCTTTCAATGTGTAAGATATACCTTACTCAGGGGGTACTGTTCGTCACTGCTCACCTTTTGTTTTGTCTACATAAATTCTTTTAATGAAATATGGAATCTGCTTGGTTGGTGTGCTGCAGGGCAGAGCTGAGACAGCCTGTCCCACAAGAAATATGTGAAACAAACTCCCTCTTGGGACCTTTGACATTTGTCCTTTCTCACATGCTTCTATTTTATCTAAACCAGATCACTTGGAGTGCAAGAACATGTGTTGGCTCTGTGCATGGAGAAATCAGTAACTTAAGTGAAGCGAGAGTTTTACACCCTTTTTGTCTTGAAAATGAAGCAAAAGCAATCCTCACAGAATCCTAAGAATGCATTGTAGAGCACCCAAACCTTATTCTGTAATGAGCTGGAAACTTTGCACAGGTGAAATAACACATCTGAAAAGTCTGAGAGGTTCATCACAATGACGGCCAGAACAGAAGCAGATGAGTTTCACAGGTGCATGGCCTATCTGTGAAAAATACAGAAAGTTCCAAGTTTTTCAGGACACTTTTGTCTTTATGTTCAGGTTATTAAAATTATGCTCTTTAAAGCAGTTTTTCTCTGGTTTTGTCCTTAGCTGTTCATCAGCAATTATGTTCCACTTTTCCCCAATTAGCCTGAACGGACTGAACATTCTAGGCTATCTGAATCTGTACCTTCCCCTTAAGAAGAGGATCCCCCTTTGCCACTGAAGTTATGGCAAAAGGTAAAATTGCAGCTGTGAAAAGATTTTGTTTTGGTTTTTTTGGTTTTGTCCCCCAGTTTGGTTCAAGCTCTACAAGTCCTTTCCGCTGGAGGGTATTTACAGTATCACAGTATCACAGCATCACTAAGGTGGGAAGAGACCTCAAAGATCATTGAGTCCAACATGTCACCACAGACCCCATGACTAGACCATGGCACCAAGTGCCACATCCAATCCCCTCTTGAACACCTCCAGGGACGGTGACTCCACCACCTCCCTGGGCAGCACATTCCAATGGCTAACAACTCTCTCGGTGAAGAACTTTCTCCTCACCTCCAGCCTAAACTTCCCCTGGCACAGTTTGAGACTGTGTCCTCTTGTCCTGGTGCTGGTTGCCTGGGAGAAGAGACCAACCCCTTCCTGGCTACAACCACCCTTCAGGTAGTTGCAGAGAGCAATGAGGTCTCCCCTGAGCCTCCTCTTCTCCAGGCTAAGCAACCCCAGTTCCCTCAGCCTCTCCTCACAGGGCTGTGCTCAAGGCCTCTCCCCAGCCTTGTTGCCCTTCTCTGGACACATTCAAGTGTCTCAATGTCCTTCCTAAACTGAGGGGCCCAGAACTGGACACAGGACTCAAGGTGTGGCCTAACTAAAGCAGAGTACAGGGGCACAATGACCTCCCTGCTCCTGCTGGCCACACTATTCCTAATGCAGGCCAGGATGCCACTGGCCTTCTTGGCCACCTGGGCACACTGCTGGCTCATGTTCAGGCAGCTGTCGATCAGCACCCCCAGGTCCCTCTCAGTAAATGGTGTATCAGCTAATTCAAACAGAGGGAGACTAAGAAAGGGAACTTTTGTGAGTAGGTGTCATTTGGTTAGTGCTCTGTGGTATGTAACAGATATGAAATGGAAACAGACATTTAGGAAGTTTCATCAACACCTGGACTCAACCAGCTGGAATAATGACTGCAGCAAGTAATCAAGTTCAAGGCAAGGGAGAGAGCTAAACAGAGGCATTGTGGTGATGAGTTAGTATGATATCTGTTTACAATAGTGGGCTATTATCAAGAGCAGAATGAGTAAGGAAACAAACTTGAAAAGCAGAGACCACTATGAGCTGTTGAAACACTCCCTGCAAATTCCCCATTTCTCTCTCTGGAACCTGAGTGCTGCCCATTGTAGATGGTGACAAGGACTGCAAAAAGGCAGAACAACAAGAAAATGTTGAATTCTCCACCACACCGCTCTGTTCTGCTTCATCCTTCTGCCAGCTTCCCCTCTGCCCACGCTGGCAGACTTTTTTTCCTCCCATTTCTTCCAATATAATCTTCTCTGAATGCAGAAGGAGTAACTTCTGGAGGAGAGGAGAGAGAAACAAATACAAACACACATTTGTTCCTCACAATTCATCAGAATTGTACTGAAGTTATTCTTAAAGAAAGGACAAAGTAATAAAAGATAAAGGGATGAGAACCTGATGTGGACTTGAATTCCTGGGAGGAATTTCCAGGTGGATGTTGAAGCACTGCATGATACAAAGGATATCTGCAAGTGATTTGATATCCAGTATGCAGAATTGAGATTTAATCCACTCAGTGATGTATGGATAAGGACACCTGGCCAACATCTGGAAAAGCTTAAAGCAGGAGGGAGTTCAGTGCATTCTTTCAGGTTTTGCCTGTTACTGTTTCCCTAGAAATTGTTTCCTGTGTGTGTTTCATTTTCAAATGCAGAAAAGTAACAGTTCACTTTCCAGATCTCCATTTGGACAGTCCAGAGAGAGGAAAAAGGTGTACACGAGTAGATTAACGTGTCCTTCTGAGCTTCTGAAGTGCCAGATAAAGTACAATTACATGAACTGCTAAGAGGGCTTATATGAAGTAAGGATATGCACTCTCCAAATGGGGTAAGTGTCCCATTAAGGTTAGCTTGTTGTCCAACTGAGGGTACCAGTATGTCCTATTTACAGCAAAAATGTGCTTCAGAATGTGGAGACTTTTTATGTTCTTCTAGAAGTAACATAAAGCAGCTTTGGAAGGTCATTGTTTGAGGTTTTTAATATGGTGGGTGAGGTTTTTCTGAAGATACTGACTACCTTTTTGAGGCAGTTAATGTGAAATTACCCTGCAGAGAAGAAACAGATGTCTACAAGTGTTGTTTAGGACTTGTTCCTGGTGACACTGCTGCTTCTGAAGCTGAAGCTGCTAAGGCAGTGGAAGGGCAGGATGGTAAAAATCTAATGAAAAATGCACAGGTTTTGCAGGGGAAAAGTCTTCTTCAGCATTGAGATTTGCAAGGGGTAAGGCTTGTCCATTCTTCAGTTGACCAAACGAGGCACAGGACTTGTGCAGCACTTCATGCCAAAAGCTGTCCTGGACACAGAGGCGGATTATGCTAGCCCTGTCTTTGTTTGCAGTACATGATTTTAAGAGTAAAAACACTGCTGTGGGGCAAGAAACTTTTTAATGCATTTTGTCTCTAAAGGAATTGTTTTGTGATTGCCTAGCAAGGACATCTCTGCCCCAGAGCTGTCCACAAGACGAAACTGTTTCTGATGCAAGTGGTTAGTCTTCCACTGGTAAAAGAATTGTCATTTTATAGAGATCCTGCTCTTTTTAAGTAAGGCAATCTGTCTGTAATAACGTTATGACACAAGGAAGTACTGGGAAGAATACGATCTTTATTTTCTGGCCAAAGTAATGTGGCATAAGCCTCAGGTTACAGCCAGCTACACTTTATCCAGTGGCTCCTAAGGTTATTTTTACAGAGCCTTATCCTCGCTATCATCAAGTTAGTCATGAATTCCTTTTCTCCAATTCTCACAGTGTTGCAGCCAACGCAGCCTGTAGTGTTCTGTCAGACAGACTGGAAGTATATTGTGGGGTTTAAGGCAGACGCTGGGAGACACGTCAGCCCACATAGAGCATCTTCTGATTCAGTCTTATTTCAGTTTAAACCAATACCAAGGTTTTAAAAAGATAATAATAAAGCGAGTATGGAGCTGCATGTTTGCGAGCTGAGCACAATGTTCACGTTTACTGACTATCAAAAAGAATCCAACAGCTATTTCACTCACAGCTGTATTTACAAGCCAGGCACTTCCCACTTTCCTGTGAATTGAGATAGTCTTCAAATGATCCTTGGCTTTATAGAGCATGACCATAAATTTGGAGCTAAACCAGGCAGATTCTTTGCATGTTTTCTTTTGCTCTGTGCTGTGCAACTACCAGTGCAAACCAGGGGGTAATAAAATGCATATTTTTATATATTTTACTATTTAATATTCTTGGCAATATTCAAACACTGCCATAACTTATCTACAAAGTGTAGTTACAGATTCTGTTACTCGGTTGTGAGTAACACATTCCATATGTGAAGACAGTGAAATGATTTAAGCACAACTCCAGGAATTTCCAATATGGCGATTTAAATTGGAAATAAAGGTGCTGCAATCTGCAGCTTCCCTCAAGGGGGATTCTGTAGCAAATCAGCTGGGTACCCACAGCTTGCTCCTCTGCCTGGTACCTTCCTGGATGCTGCAGCTGTGTGTCGAATGAGATCATTAAATATGAAAATATGGAACATGAAAATTATTTTATTGATATTCAAAAAGTATTAATAACCTTTACTCAATATTTGTATGCAGATTCTAGTGCACGGTTGTGCACATATTGTCCATGAACTGGCACAGTATAACAATTTTCAACCAAATTAGAAAAACACAAACCAGTTATTCAATTAAGAACCAAGGTTGCAATTCCACTGCTTGTCCGTCAGACAGCAGCTTGCAAGATGCTGGTGACTTGGCTAAACAGCTAGAAGAGACACAATGTCAGGGCAATACAATCAAAGGAAACTTTCAGAGACATATCAGTTATAATCACAAACTATGACTCCAGGCATAGCCAGGGTGCTGCCTTAAAACCATAGGTTATAATACCACGTGGCCTAAAGTGCAGGGATTTTACCCCAAAACCATAGCTGATGTAAAACACATTGCCATGCATGTTGCTAAGTTACTGCTGTGCTGGCTGGCTGCCGAGGCTAAAGGATTCATCAGGTACCTGGCAGGGCTGTGGCTACTGCATCTGGCTCTGAGGCTCGCAGAGATCTGACGGTGCCATGGCTGGTCACTGCCAAAGCCTAGGGGCTTGCAGGGCCCTGGCACTAGCTCCTGGGGGCAGTCCCTTCCAGACATGGTGGGGGGGCGCCTGTGGGGGTACAGCATAGAGTTCTGCCGATGGGCAGGTCCACCTGGAATGGCTGTCTCATGTGGCTCCCTTGGCACTGTAGTCCTGCAGAGTTCAAAGGGTGCTGTTGTGGGGGTGGTTCCCCTTCCAAGGTCACTGGAGAGAGTGTGTGTGGGGTGAGTAGCACAGAGCAGTGCAGCTTTTCCCCTGGCTCAGCTCCAAATGAGCAAGCACCTGGAACACTCACAGGTGGGCCCGGCTCTGACTTGTCCAGGGCCATCTTTGACTTGGAGGGTTGTGGAGCAGCAGGCAGTGGCTCTTTCTGTCCTGCAGCTGAGCACAGTCCTTACTTTGCAAGAGGGCACACGGAGGCTTTGGCTCACAGGCCTGCAGCTTGTGTGTGCCGCAGATGCTGTTTGAACTGTTAAAAGGATTCAGGCAAGATCTCCCCATGATGGCAAGGCTTACCAGCGGGGTTTAGTCCCCTTAAGATGCAGTAGCAGCTTCTTCCTACTGGCAGGACTGGGATATGATGCAAGGCTGGATGTAGTTGCGGAGCAGCTTGTGAAGGACTCTTTGCAGGCTTCCAGGTAAAGTGAGGCACAGCGGCACTTCCCGGATAATCAACTTCTCTGCTGGCTGCAGACAAAGGCACGAGGGCAGAGCGTATGGACGGACCTTAACAGCAGAAGCAATAGCTTAAGCAAAGAGCAACTTGTTTACAATTTGTGGTGATATTTATAATATGCTTAAAGCCTGGATTTGGCCAGTAGTCAACCCAGTGCATGTCTTTAGCCAGTAGCAAAGCATGTAGCCAGAATTATGCCCAAACTTGGAAGAAGCACAAGCATCCCACAAGGTGGATGCATGATGTTGTTTATCCCCACAAAAGGCAGGTTGGTGTGCTTACCCTGGCTTGGTGACGCCTGGCATTTTGTTTACTCAACTCTGAGCTGAGCACCCACTCCAGAAAGCAGGAGGAGCAAACGTGAGCAAGTGTGAGCAAAACGTGTTGGGACAAGTTTTGACAATATTTGGAGCATAATTTGGGGCATGAGCACCTTTCACCACAGGCTATAGTTTAAGCTGCTCTTGGGTGAGAGAGGGCTAAGGGTCCTCTCTCTTCTCTTGCCCAGTTCACGGTCTGGAGCATTTCCTTGCCTCTGAGAGGGCTAAGTGGCCTCTTTCTTGTGCTCCATTGCCAGGCTGTAGGAGTGTTGGTTGCCTTAGTCCAGGTGCACAGCCCAGGTGTAGGCTGCCTGCTAGGGCTGGCTCTTCAGCTGCAACTCCAACAGCATTTGGCTCTTGTTGCTTTCTGGGTGAGGGCAAGGCAAATTGCCTAACTTCTCGACTGGTTTATATACTGTCCCAAGACAATTAATGCCCTTTGGTAACAGAGAAACCTGATAGCTGAACCTATATGTTAGGGCATATCCAAACATGGCCAGGGGCACACACAGTTCACAAGTGTGTTACAAGGTTAATTACACATGTTAAACGCTTATCTGGACCATCTGGACCCCAGGAAGTGTCCAGGTTTGCACATTCACAGGTGCTTAACTCATTGCTTGGGTTAAGGCATGTTTTGGGGCTTGTCCCTTCAGGACACAGGGCCAATGCTTTTGGCCATGAAAAAGAAGGAGCTTATAAAAACAGTACCACGATGTTTTGTTCAGGGTGTGTGGCCATAGTCATGCTAACAGAACAGCAGCAGTGTTACTACAGCGAGATGTCTGTAGAAAGAATTTTCTCAAGTCAAATGGTCAGGATTTTAGGGTTAATATTTACATTAGGGTTGGACCCTATGTTCAAGAATAATTGTTATATTAGATGGGAAAATGAAAGATCAAATCCTCCAAAGGATTTCTGAGATGCTACTTTCACCTTCCCATCTCTGCTTGGAGCTCTGATGGGGCACAAGTGAGATCTCTCCTTCTGCATTTACAGGGTAACAGCAGAACTGCTTTGTGAAGGCCAAGACGTTATCCAAGCTGCAGCTGTCTGAACATCTGTACACCAGGAGCTGGCAAGAACATGCTTTCAGCCACACCCATGCCAGTTGTCTTCCCCAAGGTTCTGCTGCAGTCAGGTTGGGCAAAACAATTACCAGATTGCAGCCTTCTGAAAAATGTGAGAAAAAAAACCTGAGAAGGAAAGGTCCCATCTCACGCCAGGGGAATCACAGCAAGCTTGTTTAACTTCAGGCCCTTATTCAGATGTCGAGAGTTTAAGTAAAGAGCTTTCTCTTCCACAATTATTCCAGTCCTGTGAAGAAACAACTGAAAATCAGGTCAATAATTCTTATTTTACTACACAGGAGACTTCAAGAAAAACAGATAAATTAGGTGAAAGGGGAAAACAGAGAAACTGGGTAAAAAGAGTACCCATAATAATACTGTTCAGGGAGAATGAAGAGCTGGAATATGGCCCAATATATCTCACCTTTATCAGTAGTGAAAACCAGTGTATTTTCTATTGAAATTCCAGGAAACAGTCTCCTGAAGTGATGATTAGTAACTGTGTGGTACAGGTTGCACATACATTGCAAGAATTGTCTCAAGGATTTGTGCTGAATTATTTGCTAGGGTGGGTAAAAATGTGTCATGCTACTTTTCATCCTGTCTGAACCCTTCTCCTCCTGTCTGAACATGTGTTTTCATTCTTCCTGCAAACATCTAGATTTTATTTAATATGAATTCTTTGTTACCCATCCATAAGACCTTCTAGCACTACAAATTTATTTTAAAGGATGATTAATAAGGTTGAATGTTTAAATTCACCCACCCAGCACAAGCCAATACACAGATTTGCTTCAAGCTGCACAGGACCAGATGGTGGATAATTTCTGCAGAGCCTCCAGTTACTCTGGACTGGCTGCTGCTGGAGCAGCAGGGCAGCAGGGTAATGTTGATTAGATGCTTTTCATCCGCCTGCCTGAGGACAGACCCAGCAAAGGTTTACTGGACCCTGTGACATTTGGATAGCTGACAAATGTAGAAGTTTTGCTGATATGTGGCATACTGCCCTTCACACAGGCAGCAGCTCTATCAGGCTTTAAGCCCCCTGGACTTTTGCAACAGCCTCAAAACGCAGCAGTTGTAGATAAGCAGCAAGAAGCCTGGCAGGCTGAGAATGAGGATGAGAAGCAGCAGCACTCATCGGCAGTTGCAGGCAGGGAGGAAATGAAGTGATAGTGGCCATAGGGGATCTGGGCATGCTGATTCCAACCATTGTGTGGAACAGAGCAGCTTTGTCTTTAAAAGGAGTGTCCCTAGCTTCCTTTGACCCTAACAGCTTACATAAGGATGTTGCACAAACCCCACCCTTGGACCAGGTTAACCTTTCTCATCGCTACTTGTAGCAATAAAGCTGTAGCTGAGAAGGATCTGGGAAAAAATAACTCATGAGATCCTGTTCTTGAAGGATCATACTAAACATCTCTTGACTCCATGTGGATCCTGATGAGACTAATGATTGTTATTTTGTTTTGGCCAAGTGCTTGATTGTGGGAGAAAAACAGATTCAGGACTGGTTGCTCTTGGAAACAGACCAGGAATTTCTATCTCTTCTAAATAAAGCCAAAGCTCCTCGAAACACAAATGTCAAAAGTCAAAATACTTTTTTCTGCAATTTCTTCTGTTCCCTCATTTGAAGGCAATGCTTTGGTTAACAACTTAACTGCAGTCATTACTTGTGTGGCTAGGAGCCAGCTGCCAAGAGGCAGGAAAGAGCAACAGCAATTGGAGAGAAGAGTGGAGAGGAAAAAAAGGACAATGCTTCTTCAACCATTCTAATGAGGTGCAGCAAATGTAGGGTGGCAAATATGTGCAGAGACTTGTTTAAAGAGAAGAGGTGAGACTAAGGGATAAATTACTGCTCAATATCTGCTTGGAAATTGTGCTTTCTTTTTCGGTGAGAACTGTTTCTACCAGCAGTAAGGTGTGTATAGAGAATTATCTCTTCTGATCACTTGAGTCCTGGTTTATTAAAAAAAACAAAAACAACAACAAACCTTCAAGATGCTTTTGGCATCTGCAAGTGTTCTTAGCACAGAAGAATCCTGGCCTGCTTAGTCCCTGCCATAGCCCTATTAACAGATGTGTTTGATTCTTGAGGGAGTTGCATGGTGTGTTTGAGGAGCAGACAATGGATGCATCAAGATAAGCCTTTGTGAAAGGAGGGCTACAGCTCTGTGACTTACTGTGTGCAAGCATTGCAAAATGCAGAGAGACAAAATGCAATGTGTGCAAAATGGTCTTTTGAATTGTCCTGGTGAGCATCTCACTGTCATACAGATTGCTCAGGGATGTTATGGATGAGCTTCAACAAGACCAAGTGCAGAGTCCTGCATCTGGGTCGAGGCAATTCCAGGCACAAATCCAGGCTGGGCAGGGACTGGCTGGAGAGCAGCCCTGAGGAGAGAGACTTGGGGGTGCTGGGGGATGAGAATCTCAACATGAGCTCTCAGTGTGCACTTGCAGCCCGGAAAGCCAATCAGATCCTGGGCTGCATCAGGAGAAGTGTGGCCAGCAGGTCAAGGGAGGGGATTCTCCCCCTCTACTCAGCTCTGGTGAGACCCCACCTGGAGTACTGCCTCCAGTTCTGGAGCCTCTATTCCAAGAGGGATCTGAAGGTGCTGGAAGGTGTCCAGAGAAGGGCCACGAGGATGATCAGAGGGCTGGAGCACCTCTCCTGTGAGGACAGACTGAAGGAGTTGGGGCTGTTCAGTCTGGAGAAGAGAAGGCTCCCAGGTGACCTCATTGTGGCCATCCAGGATCTGAAGGGGGCTACAGGAATGCTGGGGAGGGACTTCTCAGGCTATCAGGTAGTGATAGGACTAGGGGGAATGGAATGAAGCTGGAGGTGGGGAGATTCAGGCAGGATGTGAGGAGGAAGTTCTTCCCCATGAGAGTGATGAAGGCCTGGAATGGGTTATCCAGGGAGGTGGTTTGGGCCCCATCCCTGGAGGTGTTTAAGCCCAGGCTGGATGAGGCTGTGGCCAGCCTGATGTAGTGTGGGGTGTCCCTGCCCATGGCAGGGGTGTTGGAACTAGATGATCCTTGTGGTCCCTTCCAACCCTGACTGATACTATGATACTGTGATACTCCCTTTGTGGAACTGTTCAAGGCCAAGCTGGATGCTTTGAGCAGCCTGATCAAGAGGAAGATGTCCCTGCACATGGCAAGGGGGTTGGAACTAAATGATCTTCAAGATCCTATCTGACCGAATTCGGTCTATGATTCTGATTCTATTGATGCAGCCAGGAGACAATGTACTTGTACGCTTGAGTTTTTCTGTGCCCATATTGTCTTGCACTTCAAGGGCTTGAGGAGGGATTTATAGCTACTTTAGTGGAATGGGATCAGCTGGGAAAATTAAAAAGTGGGAAGGGGAGGGAATGAAAACCCAGGGAAATATTGTAACAAGCCTTTGACTCGCCCCTGCCTGGTTGTTTGGACAACTACAGCCTAAGAAAACCCACCAAACCACATTCACAAATGGAAGCAATGAACTTATTCCATTGACGTTCTGTGCTGCATCAAAAGAACTTTTTCTGCTTTGCATGGAGGTTTGTTTTTTAAAGGAAATATTAATGAAATGTGTAAGAAAGTCAAAGCACACTTCTGTTTGTACTTTTGCTGTTGGCATGGGGCTCTTCTAACGCTGCTAAAGCCTATGGGAGGTATACCGCAGTGACAGGCCTGGTCTGGGCCAACAGGAAAATACAGCAAGTGCTGTCGAGGTGACAGAGAAACTGTGCTTGGTAAGGTCCTTTGTAACCTCTCCATGATGTGAGGAGCTGTGTAATAGCTCTGTTGTAGAATCAGACACATAAACCAGAGGTTAGAACTGTTAGGCATCCTGTCAGGCAATACAATACAATACAATACAATACAATACAATACAATACAATACACCAGGTTGGAAGAGACCTTCAAGATCATCGCGTCCAACCCATCAACCAATCCAACCCACCCAACAACTAAACCATACAGCCAAGCACCCCATCAAGTCTTCTCCTGAACACCTCCAATGAAGGTGACTCCACCACCTCCACAGGCAGTCCATTCCAATGGGCAATCACTCTCTCTGTAGAGAACTTCTTCCTAACATCCAGCCTAAACCTCCCCTGGCGCAGCCTGAGACTGTGTCCTCTTGTTCTGGTGCTGGCTGCCTGGGAGAAGAGACCAACCTCTGCCTGGCTGCAACCTCCCATCAGGTAGTTGTAGAGAGCAATAAGGTCACCCCTGAGTCTCCTCTTCTCCAGGCTAAGCAACCCCAGCTCCCTCAGCCTTTCCTCATAGGGCACTTGCTGGGAGAAGATTTTTCTGAAGTTTCTGGGTTTGATAATTTGTAGCAATGGAATGATTGTGCTTTATCATTCAGGAAGAAATGTCCCAGCCAGTAAAATTGTGCATTGTATTGGTTCAGAGCCATTCTGCTTCCTGTAGTTCTTTTCATGAGCATTTAGCAGGGGGTTGGAACTAGATGATCCTTGTGGTCCCTTCCAACCCTGACTGATACTATGGTACTATGATACTTTAGTGCCTGCCTTTCCAGAGTACTACTTAAACTTGTTTTTCAGTCTTTGTTTTAGGTGTCTGGGGGTTGTTTTTTTTTCTTTACTTTTCAATTTTTGTTTAGGTGCTTGTTTGTTTTGGTTTGGTTTGTTTTTTTATTAGAGATGCAGATATGAATTTGGGCATATGGGCTGAGTCCCATGCTATTGAATTGAAGAGTCTGACTTCAGGGAATGTAAAATCAGTCATTTTGTCCAAACACCGAAATTTTAGTGTTTTCTTGTGAAGTGCTGAAATATAGGAAGCAATTATTTTGGGGCACAAGAAGTATTCACACAATCAAAGTGTTGGCTGAGAGCGCTGGGAAATTTGACCCAAATTCCTGCTGAGAGGTGAGTGATAGTTAGCAACTAGCACATTACCTGAAAAGTAAATTATGCATCCAGACAGACTAACTGTGCTAAAATGAGTGGCAGGAGAAGATGTCAAGACTTTTTTCTTTATGACCTCCACTGGTATGTGTTGATTTTTCTTGGCACCGTCCCAGGCTGCGAGTGTATACAGTTGAACAAGGGGAAAAGGCAGCAGGTTTTATTGATTCATAATATGGCTTGCTGTAATGCTCTAAGGGAAAACAAAGGGCTTATGTTAGCTACAAGGTACTGTAATACATATTTAACTGTTATAAATTATAAGGTGGTCTCTCCTTAAGAGTATAAAATATAAGGCTCTTTCAGTCTGAAGTCGAAAAATTATTAAGCACTGTGCAAAGTAGACAAATTAATCAAACAAACTCAATTCTTAAAAGAACACAAACTCATGTATGAATTATTTGCTCCTGCTCAGTTTTACCAGTGGCTGCTAACTATTTCTAGTCTGAGACGAAGGGTAATTTTGTACTGAAGGCAGCACCACGGCACATGATGTGTTGTAGAAGGGATCAAGTAACTTCACTCAGATTTTCTCCTTGATGCTGTTTCCAGCCAAACTTTCTAAGAGGGGGAAGAATCATTTTCTCTAAAAGTTGGGTTCCTTTTCACAGTGTGGGATTTGTACAGATCCAAATAACTTCCAGAGATCCCTGCCTCTCTGTGTGCTGTCCTGAAATGTGTCTATTAATGTCCTTGAGCACCAACAGAAGTCTCACGGTGCATGATGAGGTTTGCGTATGGGCAGCTTGCCATGGTAGATTAATTTTTGACATTGATCAAAATGTAAAGCCATTGTCAGAGAGACACATTGTGAGTGTGGTGTTCTGGGGCAGGGGTAGGGCACTTGACATAGAGACACAAAGAAGACACATAGAGACACAAAAAAAAGACACAAGTCCCTGGTTATGTGAAGTTCACAAAGAACCTGTGGTACCAACATCTTAAATGGTTTGCAGCCATCCTAAATACTGTGTTCTGTTCTGAGCACCGAGAAGAGATTTCCTTTTTTCCAGGAACAACTATAATTTACCATAAACCCTAGGAGTTTTTTAGGCTGGAATTGATATGTGACCAAAGTAAAAGGGCTTCAAACCAAATCAGTGTAATATAAATCCTGAGGTTCTACACACAGCATGAAGCACTGTAGAGTTTGCCAAACCATCTATCTAAAATGTAGCTGAAAAGGTTTATGAATATCTAGGGTGAAATTCTGGCTCACTGAAGAGTGGGAAGTCTGCCACTGATCTGAACAAGGCTAGAATTTCTCTCTCTGCTTAGACTCCCTCCACTGTATCTTTTCATTTTATTAGCCATTCTCCTTGCTGTTTGCATGCACTTTCATTTCACATGGAGAGCTTAAATTATGTCAGAATATAATATTTCAGAACTGGCAAGGCAGCCTCCGTCCTGCAACTGTAGTTGTAGTTCCCCGTAGGGAAGCAATGAGTGGCTAATGGCCAGCAAACTGCAATACTGAGGTGGGGTTACAAGGGAAGCAGAGCTGCGATGGAACAGAGGTGGAAGGGGGCCCCTGCCTTGCATTCTTCTGTGTGAGACTCAGGGAGAAGCTGCAGCCATCTGTGCTCGTAGACACTTCCTTTATATACTCTGCAGTGGCTGCTGCAGCAGTCATTCAGGTACTTTTTTCTCCCCAGTCATCCAGCAGGAGCTGAAGCAGCTGGAATCTCCCTCCAACACTCATTACGTGTTGAGCATGGAGGTAGAAAGCCTGCCCCTAAAAAGCTGAGAGGTAGGTGATCTGTGCTCCTTCTGCTGGCATCTTTTACAAGGGGTTTTTCAACCTCGATGTATGATACTTCACTGGTGACTGGGGAAACACAGTAGCTGCACACAAACCACTACTTTCTGGACAAAGTCCAGCTTTCTGACTTACTGGAGAAAGGCCCCAACTCTTCCTTCCATAAATCTTCCAACCCATCCATCCCAGTTCTTACTTCTCTGTAAGGGAAATGTTGCCTTTAGTAAAAGAAGAAATTGTGTGGAAAATATACTTGATACATTCATTGCTCACGTTTCTGTGCTCGCTTTTGTCAACAGTTTCAAGGAAGCTTTCTCTGAGTACAGAAGGCTTTCAGGAGGCAGGCCAGTCGTCCCCAGGCACCAGGTAGAAAGATTTGTGCACCCCTTCACTCACAGCTGTGGTACCAGCAAAGCTGCAAGCCTCAGTGGTGCTGCCCTGGATCGTGTCATATTTGCAGTCCTTCTGGAATGCTTCTTTTCCATATCCTTGATGCAGAGTTTGGTCATATATTACTTGCCTGACAATTCGACACCTATAAAGATTTATGAATTTGTATTAAAACCAATACGTGATTATTTCAGTGTTTATGAGGGTTCCCAGGAGCCCTATATTCTTCAGTTGAATTTAGCTGTAGCCCCTCATAATAATAATAAACCAGGCCATATTTCACCATTTTTCTGTTAACATGACTCCCTGCTAGCAATTACAGTAGCTACCAGCTCACACTTTCACTGATTTTAAGGATTTGCTGCCTCGTAAGGGTATTTCCTGATCTAAACACACATGGGCATACATTCAGTGTGCCTCCTTTACTGGGCTAGAAATAGCTGTGGGTGCATTTTTGAGTTTTCAGAGAGCAAGATCTATCTGCAGTCACTCATGCAGAAGTGTGCAGTGAGTCATAATGAATGTGGAATTGTGGGTTTGTGTACTGATAATAAGAAAAATTTGACACTATCCATTGTGTTTGCAAATGCTCTGGATAGGGAGGCTGACAGGAAAAAAAGAAGAAAAAGAAGATTTGTTTCTTCCTCCTGCAGTAAGCCTCTTACTTGTCTGGATCAGCCTTAAGAACTTCATTCCGTGGCTTGATGGAGAACTTATGTGGAGTGCCAGCTGCAGCCCGTACACTTAAGCAACATCTGAGTCCTCTTCTGGCTTCTGCAAGGGAGGGTGTTTCACCTGAAGTTAACATTTTGCAGCCTGGTTTTGGTATTGTGCAATTCTTCTGTCTTTATTATTGAGTTTGTAAATCCAAACCAATATATAAAGTAAGACAACAAGGAGAAATGAGAATCTAGCTTTCAAATTGCAAGTCAACAAGTCTGGGGGTTCCTAAGCTTTAGAACTAGCAGTGGCAACATACTACTGATGTTAGGTTAACTGCAATCTGTAAAACCTGCCTGCAATGTAAAGATTCTTACATCCTAACAGATGTGTTTTGAAACTTAATACAATACAATACAATAAACCAGATTGAAAGAGACCTTCAAGATCATCACGTCCAACCCATCAACCAATCCAACCCACCTAAACAACTAACCCATGGCACCAAGCAACCCATCAAGCCTCTTCCTGAGCACCTCCAGTGATGGTGACTCCACCACCTCCACGGGCAGCACATTCCAATGGGCAATCACTCTCTCTGTGTAGAACTTCTTCCTAACCTCCAGCCTAAACCTGCCCTGGCACAGCCTGAGACTGTGTCCTCTTGTTCTGGTGCTGGCTGCCTGGGAGAAGAGACCAACCTCTGCCTGGCTACAACCTCCCTTCAGGTAGTTGTAGAGAGCAAGAAGGTCACCCCTCAGTCTCCTCTTCTCCAGGCTAAGCAACCCCAGCTCCCTCAGCCTCTCCTCATAGGGCTTGTGTTCCAAGCCCCTCACCAGCTTTGTTGCCCTCCTCTGGACACGCTCCAGCAAGACAGCAGCATTCCTAAACTGAGGGGCCCAGAACTGGACCCAGGACTCAAGGTGTGGCTTAACCAGTGCAGTGTACAGGGGCAATAACTTTTTCATACAGATAAACATGCGCATGTGATATGAATTCCACATCCACCTAATCCTGATTCAGCATAATTTAATTAATACAGAGGCAGAACATGGGGGGCACAAATAGTGTATGTGAAATTAGGAGCATGACTGTGTGAAGGTCTTGGGGGTATTTGGCTGGTTGTGCAAATCTGACCTGCAGTCTAGATACAGAATCAGCAAGTAAATAATTTACTTCACTAACATAAATCATGTTCCTTCATAGAACAAAATAAGTTAGTACCATTAAATTTTATACAACACAAGGAACTAATTTCAAGGTCAAGATAGAAATGGCATTCCTTTTAATTATTTTGTTATTACAGACTTCCTCTAATTTCATTGCAATACAATCGTTAACTAGGGACAATTGTGGTTTTAAATACGATCCTATTCCCCTAGTTTGAAACGGGAAAAAAATCAGTGTTGGGCGCTGGGGTTGATGCTTGCTGGTGAGAGGTTGTAACATCTCCACCTTGTGGCTGCTGCTCTGAGTAACGACCTTAGATCTGGAACGGTAGTTCGCTTTGGCCCCGGGTCCCCACGTCCTCTGACGGCACTGAGGGGTTTTAGTTTAACGATTCTTGTGGCTGTTGTAATGACTTTAAAGTTTTTAAAAACCTTTTGTTTGGTTGTGTTTTTTCCCCCACTTTTATCAGACATTATTAACATTTTCTATGTTATACAACACAAATAAAGTCAGGAACAAGTGACTATGGAAGCAATCAGCATCTGGGATGATTGAGTGTTCAACCTAACCCCAAGTGTTTCTTACATTAAAAAATGCCAACGAATTCAACAATACAATGACCCAAGCACTGGGTCAAGAGGATGAATGGTCTTTTATTCATCAAAATATTTGAAAGTAGCCTCATATTTGAGGCAAAGAATGCTCATTGCACATAATATTCACTGTATTAGAAGAGCATAGAATTAACCAGGTTGGAAAAGACCTTTGAGAACATCGAGTCTATTGCATGAGAAAACGTTATTGTCCATTTCACAGGGGGAAAGCTAACTGGAGAGGGAAATGACCTTTCACAACATGGCAAAATGAGACAACTACAGAAAAGCAGAGTAACCCAGACTTTCTGTTTCACAGCCCCTGGCATTTTCCTGTTTCCTGCCATCTCCCATCTTGATTTGCTATATGAGCAATATCAAGAAAGTGTCTCGCAGCTCTCAGAAACCTCAGGCCACAGGAACGAGCTCAGCACTGCTTGCAGGAGTTAAGCTGCTCTTTTAAAAGGCCCTTTTTTTCAATTTGCAAATGAAATGAAAACATCCCCTTATATTTCTGGCATTTCCCTGATCACAATCAGGAAGGGAAATTAGGGCATAAGCTCTTTTGCGGTATTTCATCACTTCCTGCACACATCAGAAGCTTAAAATGCTAGGATAGGCAAAGAATGATGTGCAATTGTGTTATCTGGGCTCTCTAAAACGTCAGAAATTCCTTGGCTTGATATTTTAGATGAAGATGTCCAGCCTCTTCTTTCCATGTTCCAGCTCTCATTGTTACCATGCCTTTGTTTTCTCTTTATTATTTATGGCTACTTCACCTTTTTTTCATAGAAATGTGTCCTGGTTTTATTGTAGTCATTGCAAGTTCCCCTGCAGTGTATTATTAGTGAAAAGTTACACTCAGCAGCCTTTGCTAATGCATCGTGTAAAGGGGAGTATGACAGAGTCATGTGAGAGAAGAGCATGGGTACGAGCAACAGCATTCCTTCTTTCTCATTTGTAGAGATATCTTACAGCCAGAAAAGCTTCATGAATCCTGGTCACTGACCTTCTATTTTTTGAGTGAGGAAGGAGAATCCTCCTGACCCTAATAAAAGCAGTACCTTTCTTTAAAGAAAAAATGCAGATCCTGGAGCTGCTGTAAAAGGATCTGAGGCCTAGGATGCCTTGTCACACTGCAGGTGCTTCTTTCTATCTCTGGAAATTCAGCCCAAGACAGACAGTGGTGCCCAAAATGCCCTTTCTGGTCTCTATTCCTACTGAGCTGTGTCCAGTCCCTGGACAGAGAGCAGCTGAGTGAAAGTGTACACTTGTCTGTTAACAGAAAGAATGAGACTTGGAATTTTTTTTTCTGTCAGAGCTTTTTAAATGTCCTCAGTGTCTTTTTGAATATTAACCCAAAGAAGGTCTAACCTAGGAGGGCTCAAAGCTTAAATGTATCTTTCCTAGATCCACGCACCACAGGTAACAGCAAAACTGCCTCAAGTCTGCTATGGTCATGTCCAGAGAAGATGTATTCCTTGCTCATAACTTTACAAAATTGCCTTCTAGTTATCAGCATGCTAACTATTCATGGATTTTACAGAAGAGGAGGCACTCTGAGGCCGTGGTTGAAGCACGCTAAAGTTTCTCTTCTCACTATTGACTACAAAGAGAATGCAGACTGATAGCTGAAAAGACCTGAAGAATGCCCTGTGATTTGGGCTAGAGAAACCAAGGCCAAATCATACTCTCTTCTCATCTAGAACTTGCTGAAGGACTTCAGCTCCAGAGCTGTGGTGCCACCCACGCTGGCATCCTCTGTCCCCTTGTGCTGGCTGTGTAGCGCAGTGTAACCCCACTCTGGTGTTCAGCGCTGTCCAGACCATTTAATAGACTTCTTGAGACTAGGTACTGGGTACTAACGATAGGAGACTGAGCTCAGTGACACAGTTTGATTTCTGAAGCAGAATACCCCAAAGAGAAAATGTGGTTCTGGTGTGTTCTTTCATGTGCAGTATGGTTTTGATCACCATATGGCAACTAAGCCACACTGCTTCACAGGCATGTTTTCAGAATGCTACTATATTAAACAACCACCAAGCTTTGACGAGCAGATCAGTTGAGGGATGGGTGGGCAAACTATAAGAGGCTAGAAAAGTTTGTTCAAATAACAAACTTGTTGGGAAATAATTGGTCTGGAAATCAAGTTGCAGTGTCTCCTTGTCTCAGATATTTGCAGTGTTGGAGGAAAACCACACCTTTCAAACATGCTTTGCTGAAGTTCAGTGAGGCTCCAAAGAGTTCTTGAAATGTTACACTTCTCAGCATTTTTCCTCCTGTTCTGTTTGAAGGAGTCTGCCTACCATTAATTAAAAGCAGTGTGCAGCACACATTGCAACAGTACCACTGTCACCGAGCTCCCTTGGTGGTCCTGAAGACCACAAGCATTTGCCTACTGCAGGCTCCAGTGGGCAAAGGCTAGTAGTATTGCACCCATGAGCAAGAATGCTCTGGAAGCCCTGACTCAGGCAATGCTGCTGGTGAAGCCAACTGAAGGTTTGCCTCAGCAAGGGCTGCAGGATTTGGCCCTGAACACTTCCAAACATGACAGATGTTTCAGCCCGGGAAATGCTCTGCACAACAGACTCTCACCCCCAGATCTGCCTGGATTAGTGGTATGAGGATACTGTTAACCTATTATCACAGGATAGAATAAAATGGACCTTAGTGCCAGTTGTACTTGCTTAGCCAAACTCTGCTCAAGTCTTACTCATCCTGTAGACTAAGAAATGCTCAGAATGCTCAAAACCTAAAATAGTTATTTTTAATCAGGGGAAGCACATTAATTAGGCTGCAGGAGGTGGTGGCCTACATACACATAGGAACAAAATTCTATTACCCAGAGCATGAGTTAAGGAAATAAGAAAAGTCAGCCCTGTGGTGTGCAGTATCATCTGATGAGGAGAGCATAAAGGGGTGTATCTTGTTCTCTGACTCCATTCAGCCATCTGTAAAGTACCAACAGCAGCATTTCCCATCTGAGGTTCTAAGGTTTGCCTTCTGTATCACAGCTTGCAGTGCTCATGATGAACAGTATTGACTGGAGTAGGGCAATATTGTGACAAAATTTTGGAACCAGGCTTTTTTTTTTTTCTTTTCTTTTGAGTTTAAGGGAAGTTCCATTTAAAACAATTGTCAGCATGCAACCATGCTGCTGCTGGAGATTTAGATCCGTTACCTTTTACTGAAAGCCACTCTCTACAGGAAAGAAAAGGCATATACTGGTTTTGACGTTTACCTTGCATTCATACTTCATCTGATAGAATACAGTTGGAAGTAATTAAATGAACATGTAGAATTCAGGACTTGACATTTTCTGAAGTGAGACTTTCACACTGATGATGCTGAGGGTCTGAAAGAAAGCAACATTCCTCTTGTAATTTAGCAGGGCAGCTATTTATACTGCCAGCTGCCGGCTGCATTCCAGTACCAAGTGCACTCATGGCATCAATTTAAAGGGCATATGTTGGAGGCAAACACACAAAAGTGGTTTGGAAAGAGGTATGAAGTTAAAGTTTCTGAAGTGCTGAAGTCTCTTCAAGGAGTGAGACTTCAAGGACACTAAGCTGACTGTGAAAATTTTACCCAGGCTTACCTGAAACAGAAGATGACTTAAACTTGGCTGCAGTTCTGTGTAGCCACAGGAAACTCCAAGCTTTTGGGATACTTTTTATTCAAGCCATTCCAGATGTACTTGCCTTTATCCCTGCGCTGGAAGGAGGTCCAATTTGATTTGAATTATTTGATCTGACTCCAAGGGCAGCAGGATTAACTCCTGAGTCATTCCTCAGCAGAAGACTCAGAAATTTCTTTACCCTCTTTAACGTGTTTAGCTCCCATACTTCTCTTTGGGTTTGCAAATTGTGTTCTTCAGCAGCCTGTCTTTAGGAGAGTAAAGAACTTTTTCTCTAACGTTGCCAGTTCCTACCAGACCGAGTAGGAAAAAGTCCCAGCCTGCCCTGGAGTGTGTGCGTTTCACTGCAGAGCTGAAACCAAATTCTGCATGGAAACATTTTATCAAGGACCTTATTTTTCTACACATTCCTGGAGGACCTGCAAAGGAGGAGTTTGTCAGCTAAATTGAAAACATACTAATACAGTTGAAAAGTTAATGGGAGACATTTGCAATTTCCCAATCATTTTCCTAGCGACTTAAACTCACAATAACTGTGTATACTTCTGCTACTGTTTTCCTTACATCTTTGTATCAAATGACACGCAGAAGAATTACTGCCGGATATCTACCATTTGTCACACACCTATCAGGTTACAGTTTCGCTCAGCAAACTTACAGTTCAGGTGGCCAGATCTCTGTTTGTCTGGAAGGCTATTTGCAATTACTTATAAGTAATAATGTGTGTTTTATAACTCAAACCACTTGTATAAATAGAGCTTCAAACCTTGTGACTGGGGCAATAAAATAGGAGCAAAGGTTGGCTGTTGTAACCTACTATGCAGCCCATTTAAGGGCGGTGGTTGAAATATAGTTCCACACCCTGGGCCACTTTTGTGCTAACTAGACAACATAAAAATATGGTGGTTTTTTTTCCTGTCGTTAGGATGATTATTGTCCTAATAAAGCAGCAGCAATGTTTGCTGCCTCGGTCAGTCACTGTGAACTGGGACACCTCATGTGTGCTCTGCTAAAAGGAGTCAGGGCTGACAATACTACCTTTGCCTTGTTTCTCAAGGCTTGCCAGAAGCTGCCATTTAAATATACCATTTTCTTTAAGGCTACACAGGAGGATAAAGCTTCAGGGATTGCTAAATTTTCTTCTGGCCTTCTGTGCCTTCTTTCCACTTCTCTGTTTACTGCGACTAGGCTATTGTATCTGAATGGTCAGTCATGTATTTATACAAGCTAATGCTTTATGTCCCTGGCATCCTGACTGAAATGTCAGGAGAGCAATGGGTTTGATGGGCTATCTAGGTATTTCAAGGGTCATTGGTTTGGGGTTTTTTTTCAATCCCTTCAAAACACAATTGTCTATTCAGACACCTATTTCATGGCATTGTGCATAGGCTGACCTCAGGAAACAACAAAGGAAGTGACATCTTATTCCTTTCTTTTATCTGCCTTAAGCCTCCAAGAACATTCCTCTGCATCCTTGCCTCTACTGATAACATCTTCTCCATCTGCTAAAGAACTGACAGCATATTATAGGGGATTCAAGTACTGAACCCTTCTCATTTGGGTTTGGCCTGAATGCCAAAAGTGTTGACCTCTTCTGTACGTAATATGGCTCAGAAGCCAGGAGGAGAACCTTCTCATCCTCCACTCCCTCTCCTCCTCTCCTCTTCTCCCCTCCCTTTCAACCTTCTAACGCTCCTAGTTCAGTGTGTGGGATATGGACACCCCACATTGCCTGATGTATGATTATATACATATATACCCAGGGGATTCAGGAACACTTTTGACTTCCTTAAGTGCAGCTGCATTTGTACAAGTAGTCAGTTTCTTTTAGCAATTTCTGATATCAGTCTTTATTTATCTTTAAGGATTTAATAGCCTGATTAGATAATTTATATCAAAACAGGCAAAAAATCCCCTCCCTCCCCCTCCCCTCCCCCTCCCCTCTCCTCCCCTCCCCTCCCCTCCCCTCCCTCCCTCTCCTCTCCTCCCTCTCCTCCCCTCCCTCTCCTCTCCTCCCCTCTCCTCCTCTCCCCTCTCCTCTCCCTCTCCTCTCCCTCTCCTCTCCTCTCCTCTCTCCTCTCCTCTCCTCTCCCTCTCCTCTCCTCTCCTCTCCTCTCCTCTCCCTCTCCTCTCCTCTCCTCTCCTCTCCTCTCCTCTCCTCTCCTCTCCTCTCCTCTCCTCTCCTCTCCTCTCCTCTCCTCTCCTCTCCTCTCCTCTCCTCTCCTCTCCTCTCCTCTCCTCTCCTCTCCTCTCCTCTCCTCTCCTCTCCTCTCCTCTCCTCTCCTCTCCCTCTCCTCTCCTCTCCTCTCCTCTCCCTCTCCTCTCCTCTCCTCTCCTCTCCTCTCCTCTCCTCCTCTCTCTCTCCTCTCTCTCTCTCCTCTCCTCTCCTCTCCTCTCCTCTCCTCTCCTCTCCTCTCCCTCTCCTCTCCTCTCCTCTCCTCTCCTCTCCCATGCTATGCTCTGCCTGTTACTGTTTTTGGCTGTGTGCCAAGTGAATGACACACTAATTGGTTTGTTAAGCTTATAATAAAGTTCTAGATTAGTTTTGTAAACTGGCATATAACAGAGACACTTTGGTAAACAGTCTCTGGCTCGCATGTAGCACTTTGTCTTTACAGCTGCTGTGTATTCACCATGTTAGGAGAGGCAAGGGAAAGCTCTCCCAGCCCCCCTCACCCTCCCAGTTGCCCTTGCACAGCAAGTATGAGGCACTGGAAGCTGAGGGTGAGGCAAATGGCAATGCAGAAGGGTTATCATCCAGGTGGTTGCCTAAAGCAAACCAGTCCCCCTCATATTAGGCCTTGCACCCTTAAAACACAGAGGAGGTTAATTGTTATGGGTGAGGGGAACAGAGGACCCGATGTGTCAGCCAGATCCTTCCCACAAGGAAGGCTTCTACAGGTATGTAAACCAGAGAAGGAAGGCTAAAGAAAGTGTACCCCACTGATGAGCAACAGTGGTGAACTAGTAACAACAGATGAGGAAAAGGCTGAGGTTCTCAACTTTTTTCCTCAGTCTTCACTGGCAACCCCTCTCCTCATGGTGCTCCTGGTGATGGCCCACAAGATAGGGACCACTGTAAATGAAGACAAGGTGCATGACCACCTGGGGAACCCGAAGATATACAAGTCCATGGGACCTGATGAAATGCATCCCAGAGTCCTGAGGGAACTGGCTGATGTAGTTGCCAAGCCACTCTCCATGATATTTGAAAGTCCTGGCAGTCAGGTGAGGGTAAAGGCAGTTGTGCCCTGTGATAGGACAAGGAGCAATGGATATAAACTACAGCACAGGAGGTTCCACTTCAAGATGAGGAGGAACTTCTTCACTGTGAGGGTCACAGAGCACTGGAACAGGCTCCCTGAGAGGATGTGGAGTCTCCTTCCCTGGAGACTTTCAAAACCTGTCTGGGTGCATTCCTGTGTGACCTGTGATAGATTCTATGGTCCTGCTCTGGCCAGAGGCTTGGACTAGATGATCTCCAGAGGTCCCTTCCAACCCCTAACATCCTGTGATCCTGTGATATAGACAGTGAGATTGAGTGCACCATCAGCAAGTCTGCAGATGACACCAAGCTGAGTGATGCTGTCAATACACCAGAGGGACAGGATGTCACCCAGAGGGACCTGGACAGGCTGGAGAGGTGGGCCCAGCTGAATCTCATGAGGTTCAACAAGAGCAAGTGCAGGGTTCTGCACTTAGGCTGGAACCATTCTCACTATCAGGGGATGAGGTGTTAGAAAGCAGCCCTGTGGAAAAAGATTTGAGGGTGCTGATGGATGAGAAGCTGGACGTGAGCAGACAGTGTGAGCTTGCAGCTCAGAAGGCTGCATGATAACATGTGTGGTCAACACATCCACAGAGGTGATTCTGCCACTTTGCTCTGGTGAGACCTTACCTGGAGTACTGCATTCAGGTCTGGAGCCCTCAACATAGGAAGGACATGGAACTGATGGAGCAGGTCTAGAGGAGAACCATGAAAATGATCAGGGGGTTGGAGCACCTCTGCTACAAGGACAGGCTGAGGGAGCTGGGGGTGTTCAGCCTGGAAAAGAGAAGGTTCCAAGGACACCTAATAACAGCCTTCCAGTGCCTGAAGGGGATCTACAGGCAAGATGGAGAGAGACTGTTTGCAAAGGCCTGTAGTGACAGGATGAGAGGCAATGGCTTCAAACTAGAGAAGAGTAGATTTAGATTGGATATTGCAAACAAGTTCTTTACCATAAGGGTGGTGGAACACTGGAACAGCTTGCTCGGGGAGGTGTTTGGGGCCCCATCCCTGGAGATATTCAAAGTGAGGCTGGACAGGGCTCTGGGCAGCCTGATCTAGTGGAGGATGTCCCTACCTACAGGTTGGACTCGATGATCTTCGAGGTCTCTTCCAACCTTGGTAATACTGTGATACTGTGATACCTACTGCAGAGGCAGTTGGATTAGATGACCTTCAGAGGTTCCTTCTGACCTGGACCGTTCCATGAGTCTACACTCGCTTGAATATGACATTGACACCTTTTGTGAAAGAAGCAGATTTTCAGCCTGAGGAAAGTTCCTGTAATATTCCTTTAAAAAATTTTAGCTCATCGTGGGCCAAATGTAGTAACTTTTGCAATTTTTATCCCACAGTCTTCCACCTAAAGTGCCACCCACTCTGGGTACTGAGGAAAATGCTTTTGTAAACCAGCCAAACAGAGCTGTCTCCTGGTCCAGCTCCTTCCAACAGCTGACCTCCATGGGAAAAAAAGTACATGAAAAAAGCCTTCAGATGTAATCTTTCAGCTATAAAGATGCAGTTCTCAAAGCCAGACCCACTAAAATTTGTTCTTTTTAGCCAATCCCAAACCATGACAGTGCTGGGAGTATCCTTTCATCCCAACATCACCAAGCCGATTCTTATTCTCCATGGGGTTGTGGAAAACTCCCCAGTAAGGGCAATAACACAGCCCATGGGAAAACTATGCCAAGCAGGTAGATGCTATGATATATCTCATGAGAAGTCCTATGGTCCCCAGGGATGAATTCCTCCTTCACTCAGCAGACACAACCCTCCTGATGGAACAAGGATACAATGGAAGGGGTCTGCCTTTCTCTTTTTCCTCAGGGTAAGTTTGCTCTATCACACCCTGAAAAAAGACACTCCTTTTCAAGTACAGAGATACTAGGGGAAAAGACATCCCTTATTCTGATTTATTGGATTATGCCTTGACTCAACATGGCAGAGATTTTTGATGCCTTATGCTAGTTCAAAGTGGGGAATGTAACACTGTGGAGCTTTTCATCATTACCTTCACAGATCTCTATCGCTTCCCTGTCCTCCTTTTCATAATCTACATATTTATCTTCTTGTATTTTGCTAACTAGCCTGTAGCACCTGTCCTACGCCAGCCTCCTGCCAGTGTTCTCCTGCTAGATTTTCCAGCAATACAACATAAAATTCCTAAGTAGAATTCTGTTGTGCGATCTGTAAGACTCACAAAATTAACCTAGCAGATGAATTCAGCTCTGTGTGTTCCACTGACAATAAACTAGACTAGACTAGACTAGACTAGACTAGACTAGACTAGACTAGACTAGACTAGACTAGACTAGACTAGAATAGAATAGAATATAATAGAATAGAATAGAATAGAAATAGAATAGAATTAACCAGGTTGGGAAAGACCTTCAAGATCATCAAGTCCAATCTATCAGCCAACACCATCTAATCAACTAAACCATGGCACCAAGTGCCTCATCCAGGCTCTTCCTAAACACCTCCAGGGATGGTGACTCCACCACCTCCCTGAGCAGCACATCCCAATGGCCAGTCTCTCTTTCTGGGAAGAACTTCTTCCTAACCTCCAGCCTAAACCTCCCCTGGCACAGCTTGAGACTGTGTCCTCTTGCTGTGGTGCTGCTTGCCTGGGAGAGGAGACCAACCCCCACCTGGTCACAACCTCCCTTCAGGTAGTTGTAGAGAGCAAGAAGGTCTCCCCTGAGCCTCCTCTTCTCCAGGCTAAGCAACCCCAGCTCCCTCAGCCTCTCCTCACAGGGCTGTGCTCCTGACCCCTCCCCATCTTTGTTGCCCTTCTCTGGACACCTTCCAGAATCTCAACATCTTTCCAGAACTGGACACAGGACTCCAGGTGTGGCCTACAATGCAGAGTGCAGGGCCCTGCTCTGCTGGCCACAAAACATTTAGAGTAACAGCCAAGAAATGTCTCAGCACCTGTGGATGAGCCTGTACTGGTGATTCAGAATTTTTGTTAGGCATCATCCTCACAATTCAGGTGTATTTCTATATCAGCTAGCATTAATGTCTGCTCTTTATAAACAAGACAGCAAGAAGTGGGGAGGGGAAACTCAGCTCTAGCTGAAAATTCTGCCTTTCTAATTCCATTGACACCTGCTGGGCAGATACATTGCTTTTGACTTGCATCTGTCATATGATTTAAACCTATAGAAGGACTGTTGCCGTCTAAAAACAGTGAAAAACTAAACCAGACATTTCCACTGTCTATGCACCAGGAAGCAAGGTCTTGCACTAGTTAAACTCTGATGGAAGGTTTGTGTTGAGTTTCAGTAGGCCAAATTCTGCCCTCAGACACAGCAGTCAGCTTGGGTAATAGTTGGCATGCAAGGGAGATTTTCAAGTCCCGTACCACGGGGTTTGTGCAACACCATGCCAAATAGGGCAGAACTTATTTTTAGAAAGGTTCTCATTTATAATAATAAAATGCTCTTCAAGATGATTCATATTAAAAGAAACAATTATTTTGGCTTACTGAACATATTTGTAACTGTGTGCAGACACTTATTTGGATGCAGTTCAGCAGCATGTAAATTCAGAACATGAGCGTGTGCCAGTGGCGAGGATGAAAAAAAGAGTCAACTGAGTGAGCTCTTGTTCAGTAGCTGTTGCTTTTTCCTTTGCTTGCTAGCTCAGAGCTCCCTATAGCTCCACTGAGATGAACTGGAAAAGGACCTCCAGAGATCTTCTGGTCTACACTTTTGCAGAAGGATAAATTCAATTTGAAAAGGACAGACATTTACTGGCAATGGTTTAATATCTACTGAAATTTTGAAATGGGAAATTCCATGCTCTCCCATATTCTTCAGCATTTTTGCAGGCAGGCAGAGTTTCCCTAATGGCTAATTTGAGTGCAAATTAAACTGATTTCTTAATTTTCTTTCTGCTGCAGCAAGGAGGAACAGCTGAGCGTGTGCTAATCCTTGCTGGAAAGTTATCTGTTTACCTCATTACAAACTCCTCTTTTAAAGAGACGTGGTATCTCATTTATATGCACATTAAACCTTCTCTGAGCTGGCTACTCTCCTTTGGGTTGTTCCTCAGTTTTCTCCATCACTCTGTTGCAGTACCAAATGCACCTGCTCAGATCTCACCAGCAGAGAGGAGAGTACAACCACCATGTTCTATAGGTTGAATGAAACTCTTCTCAGTTTGCAAAAGCCTTGCATTTATGACTTTATGACTTGACTGTGGAGGTGTTTAAGCCCAGGCTGGATGAGGCTGTGGCCAGCCTGATCTAGTGTGGGGTGTCCCTGCCCATGGCAGGGGGTTGGAACTAGATGATCCTTGTGGTCCCTTCCAACCCTGACTGATTGTGACCGGTTTAGGCTGTGCCTTTAAGAGAAGGACACTTTCTGAACACTCTGGCTGAATATTTTGGTATATAAATGAAAACAAGAGATATGCTAATCCAATTTCATTGGTGGAACCCGGCTGTAAGCTATAGCTTGGTCTTTCAGTCAGGGGGGCAGTCAGTCTTCTTCTTTCCCCTGTACTGTGAGCTGGCCTGCTTTTCTCTCTGAAGCAACAGCTTACTATGCAGGAATGATTCTTGCTAACCAGATAAGAGAAAACTAACTTTTGCATTCGCTTTGAGCTTTAACAAAGTTTTCCCCTTTTAATTACCTTCCTTTCTCTTTTTCTCTAACCCTTTTGGGAAAAAGGGAGGTAGGGAGGGACAGGGAGGGACAGGCCGAACCCCCTGGCCGCGGTGGGGGTTTGGGGAAAGGTTTCCTGTATTACATACATTGCTGTATATTTCTGTATATATTGTAAATATTGTATGTTTTTGTACATATTCATTGCACTCCATATCTGCTTGTAAAATACAGCTTTCATCTGCTTCTCCGGCTGAGTTAGCTGTGGATTCTTTTGTGTGTGTGGGGGAACCTTCCTACTCCACCACACTGATACTATGATACTTGCATAATTTACTGTGTATCTCATGTGTGTCTACCTGTATTAATAATATTCCTTCAGATTTTAGACCATTTTCCCAGCTTGCCAAGATCCTTGGAATTCTAATTTAGTCCTTCAGAAGGAAAGGGAAGTTTAGGCTGGAGGTGAGGAGAAAGTTCTTCCCAGAGTGAGTTGTTAGCCATTGGAATGTGCTGCCCAGGGAGGTGGTGGAGTCACTGTCTCTGGAGGTGTTCAAGAGGGGATTGGATGCCATGGTTTAGCAGTCTTGAGGTCTTGGGTGACAGGTTGGACTTGATGAACTTTGAGTTCTTTTCCAGCCTTATTGATTCTGTGATTCTACGAAGGCATAACTTTTCAATGGCAAAACCAAAAGAATAAATCTATCCTTTCACTGCATGCACCTAGGAAATAATGTTGTTAAATCAAAACTATTACTGCTCATACTGGTAGCTTGAATACAGGCAGTCCATTTATTAACATGGATGAAACATTATTAACTATTAACTTGTAAATCACAGGTGTGATATGTTTGAGGTGTTCAAGAGGGGATTGGATGTGGCACTTGGTGCCATGGTCTAGTCATGGGCTCTGTGGTGACAGGTTGGACTCGATGATCTTCGAGGTCTCTTCCAACCTTAGTGATACTGTGATACTGTAATACTGTTACTGCAGTCATGCTGTGGGATGACAGAGGAATGTGAACAGTATTGTCAAACTTATTTGTAATGCAACTTACCATTTTTCTTTCAAAGTCACAAAGAGGATAACAATTATGATCTCTCAGTTCTTATCCTCTTTTCACCAACCTGGAAGCAGGGAACACTTACACGCAGGGCAGAAAAGGTGGGTTTGCCTCAGGCTATGTTCTGTCCCCTCTCTCCTCCTACCTTCTCTTCACACACAATTTGTAACAGAAGAATCATTTCTAAGCCCTGTTCTAAGGAAAGCTGTTACACTATTGTCCTGTGGAGAACATGGTTTGATGTAGCCCAGAAGCTCAGAGCTATCAGGTCTCTGCTTGATCCTACAAAGCTTATGTCTAAACTTTTCTGACTTCTCCCTACTTCATGCACTCAGCTTAAAATAGATTCGAGAAGCATTTGGGGTTTTTTCCCCTCCCATTATTAGCTTTTTGTTATTCAAACCCAGTTCATATTTCAATGCAACAAGTGATGAAATTAGATGGTGTTCAGTATCTCTGGTGTACTGGACAATGTGAAAAGATTATTTGATGCATTCATAGGTGTCTAGAATATTCTATTCTTCTATTGGTCTGTTGGGGTTTTTTGTTTCTGAAATCTATCAAAGAATAATTTATTTATTTATTTTTGCAAACTTTCAACTGTGGATGCTAGCTACCTGTGACCCTGCAGTGTCTGCAGGCACTCCCCAGCGTGCCTCAATTCAATAGACCGTGTTAATTCAATGTGGCTAATTAGGTATGTGTAAATAGATCACAATATAGAGATAGATAGATAGATAGATAGATAGATAGATAGATAGATAGATAGATAGATAGATCGATAGATGACAGATAGATGACAGATAGATGGATAGATGGATAGATAGATAGATAGATAGATGATAGATAGATAGATAGATGGATAGATGGATAGATAGATGGATGGATAGATAGATGGATAGATGATAGATGGATAGATAGATAGATGATAGATGGATAGATAGATAGATAGGATAGGATAGGATAGGATAGGATAGGATAGGATAGGATAGGATAGGATAGGATAGGATAGGATAGGATAGGATAGAATAATACAGTACAATAAACCAGGTTGGAAGAGACCTTCAAGATCATCGTGTCCAACCCATCAACCAATCCAACCCACCTAAACAACTAAACCATGGCACCAAGCACCCCATCAAGTCTCCTCCTGAACACCTCCAATGAAGGTGACTCCACCAGCTCCCTGGGCAGTCCATTCCAATGGGCAATCACTCTGTCTGTATAGAACTTCTTCCTAACATCCAGCCTAAACCTCCCTGGTGCAGCTTGAGACTGTGTCCTCTTGTTGTGGTGCTGGTTGCCTGGGAGAAGAGACCAACCTCTGCCTGTCCACAACCTCCCTTCAGGTAGTTGTAGAGAGCAAGAAGATCACCCCTGAATCTCCTCCTCTCCAGGCTAAGCAACCCCAGCTCCCTCAGCCTTTCCTCAGCTTGTGTTCCAAACCCCTCCCCAACTTTGTTGCCCTTCTCTGGACATGCTCCAGCAAGTCAACATCCTTCCTAAAGTGAGGGGCCCAGAACTGGACACAGGACTCGAGGTGTGGCCTAACCAGTGCAGTGTACAGGGGCAGAATGCCCTCCCTGCTCCTGCCAGCCACACTGTTCCTGATGCAGGCCAGGATGCCAGGCCAGGATAGATAACCTGATGTTTGTGTGTACATGTGCATGTATGTAAATGAAGAATATGGAGAAAATGTGTTATGGAGGCCTGGACTTTGATTCTTTCTTAGAATTTGATTCTCATACAGACACAGAACATCAAGATGGACACCAACCAGTTATATTCCTCTCAGTCAAAGAGTGACACCCATTATTTGTGGGTGCTCTGTGCTAGAGACATGGCTGAAAATGCATAAACCTGTCTAGGCAGGGCACCCAGGTCGTTTAGCTCATTCCATCAGGGAGGCAACGTGTAAACAACATCTCACAGAATCACAGAATCACAGAACATTAGAGGTTGGAACAGACTTCCAGAGATCATTGAGTCCAACCCTTCTGCCAAAGCAGGATCATCTAGGGTAGCCCACACAGGAATGCATCCAGGTGGGTTTTGAGTGTCTCCAGAGATCTCTCCATGAACTACAAAGAGGTGATGCATTTAGGGCTTCCCCTGCCAATGCATCTTCCTAGTGCACAGGTAAGTGAAGCAGTTTAGGGACAACATGGAATTTTTTTGCTTCAATGCAGTGCAGATTTAAGGCAAGTGAAACTGCAGTTTTTGAGTTGATGAAAATTTCCTTAATGATATATAAGGAATGGTATGGAAGATGTTTTGTTTACCCATATCTTTCATGGAGGAGTACAAAAAAGTTTGCCCAGATATGCTGCCTTTACTCCCTTGAGGGTTATGCAGGAACACATGTGGAAAAGAGGGGCACAACATTCCCTAGTTGCCTGCCCTGAGCTTCCATACTTATTTAATGTGTGAATGAAGGATTTCTAACTAAAGCTGCACTGGCTTTTGATCAGAGTTATAAATTTTTTATGGCTGGTTGTACGTTGTGTTGGCTGCCCAAAATCAGGGCAGCCGCTGTCCCTTCCTACTCTCTACCACTGGTGAAACTCCAGCTCCATTTGAAACACCCAGAGGGAAAAACACAACTTCAGCAGCAGCCTGCGAAAGCAGTGCTCTTCAGAGAGGGGTCTTGAATCTATATCAGTGCCATGTTTTTCTCATGGCATCTACCAGTCATGGAACAACATTGGGTGTAAGACATTTCTGCTAGAGTCTTGCTTCTTGCAGGTAGTAAAACACGTTGCTGATTTAATCTCTGCTCTGTGTGTTGTCAAAAAGTTGGTCTCCAGTGATGGGGGAGTGTTTCTCTTCTGCTGGCCTTCTCTCTCATTCAGCCTCTACCTTAGAACAAAATTAACTTTTCCAAGAGCAAAAGAATCAGATTTCCTGCACTGTGTTCACTGTGTTCTCAAGGAACCCTTCATTTTCCCCTCCACCCTTTGGCTGCTCACAGCCCCATTTCACCTGTGGGGTGTATTTGCTTTGGCAATGTGTATCTCAGGTAGTAACTTTTTCCTTTTTCACTTGTGCTGCACACCAGCAATAGGGATTAGCTTGGCAGCATAGAGTCTCCTTCCTGTGGCTGACCATGTCTCTTCTTGTAGTACTGTGATTTTGTTTTTATCACTGTTTTTCCTTGCCCACTTGCACTGAGCTGCAAATGGGTCTGTAGCTCTCAGGCTGCATTTGCTTCCAGATTGAGGGTCCAAGAATACCCTCTTAAACTAATGTCCATTTCTCCTGTGAGATCTAAACCAAGACATGTTTATGCCCAACCCTTGCCTCTGCTGTGAATTTAACTTTGCATCTTCATGCAGGAGTTTCAGATACTGAGAAATGGTGAAGAATAGGCTGGTGAGGAACTACTCAGAATGAGATGACTAATGTTACGTTAGTTTATATTGCAAACAGTGAGAGCCTATGAGTTTTCCAGCTGGGCTTTGTGTTAGTTTGAGGTAGCTTCTTAAGAATATCTAGCAGATGAAGTGGATAACAGTGTGTGTGCCACACTGGTTATGACATGGGTCTGCAGAGGGAGCCTTCCCCTCAAGATCTATAGGAAAGATAAAAGTATAAATAGTTGTCTGAGGCGCTGGCTTTTGAAATGAGCGCTGGAGGAGTCCCAGTGCAGCAGCATAGTGCAGGGTACCAAAGGGAGGGATGTTTAAAAAATGAGGATAATATTATTTATATTGTGACCTTTTATCTTTATATCATGAACTCAGCCAGAAGGAAGTGGGCCGAATTACTGGCAGCAGGTTCTCTAAGGGAGTCCTGGGGCTTTGCTGGCCCTAAGGAGGTCACAGTGCTGCCCATTATTGGTGATCACGATGCCTGTCTGTGGGACATGCAGACCAATGAGGGTGGCTGCACAGACACCTTGCCCTGCTCTTTTCTACTGTTTCTGCTTTCCCATCACCTCATACTTCTGTACTCCCAAGTCAGTTCCCAGTGGCCACAGGCTGAAGGGAGAAGTACAGTTTTCCTCACCCACTGGAGCTTTCTCAGAGGCTATCAGTCTTGGAAAGAGAGAGCCTTAAACCTGAAATTCAAAATGCAGGATTTTGATTTGAATATGGATTTACTGAAAACTGCAGTGTAATAATAAAGGTCTAGAATATTACCCTGCATTTGCCTTCTTCAGGATTCCACAAGACATTTGTGGCAGAATAGAATAGAATTAACCAGGTTGGAAAAGACCTTCAAGATCATTAAGTCCAACCTATCATCCAACACCATCTAATCAACTAAACCATGGCACCAAGCACCCCATCCAGTCCCCCCTTAAACACCTTCAGTGATGGTGACTCCACCACCTCCCTGGGCAGCACATTCCAATGGCCAATCTCTCTTTCTGGAAAGAACTTCTTTCTAACCTCCAGCCTAAACCTCCCCTGGCACAGCTTGAGACTGGGTCCTCTTGTTCTGGTGCTGGTTGCCTGGGAGAAGACACCAATCCCCACCTGGCTACAACCTCCCTTCAGGTAGTTGTAGAGAGCAAGGTGGTCTCCCTGAGTCTCCTCCTCTCCAGGCTAAGCAACCCCAGTTCCCTCAGCCTCTCCTCACAGGGCTGTGCTCCTGACTGGGGCTTCATGGAGCCACTCTCTAGCATGACTTCACTGATCACCCAAGGTAATATGCACAGGGATCAGCACCCCAAGTTTAGAGTTACTTAACCAAAATGCTGTGTACTGAATTCTGCCAGTGTCTTGTGTCATTGAAACAAATTCCAGCATTGCTGCAGAAAAATCCAATCCAATCCAATCCAATCCAATCCAATCCAATCCAATCCAATCCAATCCAATCCAATCCAATCCAATCCAATCCAATCCAATATACCAGGTTGAAAGAGACCTTCAAGATCATCGCGTCCAACCCATCAACCAATCCAACCCACCTAAACAACTAAACCATGCAGCCAAGCACCCCATCAAGTCTCCTCCTGAACACCTCATTCTCTGGAAAAACTACCATTTTACTTTTTTACTTTATATTCATCTTTGGGTTTCTATAAACCATCTGGCCACTACTACATGTAAGTTTGTACTACCTGTAACCTTGATTTTTAAATGTAAGTGAATGTGCAGATGAACAACAATTGGGAACAACAATTAAATTACAGATTATTTTCTTGCATGTTTGTGTATATTTAGACAGAGATTTATTGATATCTTAAGGGCCAGCAAGCTCTTTGGATAGAGAGTAATGGAATTGTTAGCTGTTTGTGGCACTTCTCCCCTCTCTGGAATAACAGTTTGTTCTCAGCTAATTGTAATGAACTGGTACCACAAACACAAGTAGCAACTAAGATGAAGAGACCTAAACATGAATAGAAGAATCAAAGAAACTTCCATCCTTTGTTTCATGCTTGCTCAAGAGCAGAACAAAATCATATCCCTTTTTTCTGGTCCCCTTTCTTTGAGTCCCATGATGTATTACATTATCTCTTTACCATTCAGGGTGTGGGCTCGAACAATTGCTACCACTGTAGCAATTAATATTGCAGGATTGTAGTAGCAATGTGGAAAGCTAAACCATAAGTCTGCAAGCAAGAAAGAGGAATCTGACCTGTTTTCACTCACTCACATTCTGTCACCTATGGATTCACAGGATCCAAGCTACATGTGTCCAAGTAACTGACCAGCAGGCAGGCACCAAGATTCATGTGTTCAGACAGTCTGGCTGGGGTTACTGGCAGTGGGACAGAGGTCAGTGGACATCAGCTATTAAGTCTTGCTGAGATCTCCTGGTCATTTCTTTGGACAGTGTCTCAACCCACTCTGGCAGGAGAGAGGGTTCTTCTGGAGATTCCCTGAATGCAACTGAGATGGAACCGAGTATTGGGCGGAGAAAACCACTTTAATCTATGCTCACAAGAGAAAGGGTCAGCAGTACAGGAAAGAAGGAAAAGCAGGAAAGCAAAGGGAAAGGCAGAGGCAGCTACCACCTTGGGCCTGAGGCATCCCCTCAAGTCTGTGTCATCATCCAGGTTGGTGGGGAAACGTTCCATCGAGAGTCACCGGTCTCTCTCCTTTTAGATGGCTGTCCCGTTGTATAGTCATAATTCTTCTGAGACCCACTTGGCATGTTCCAAGAGTGATTTTGCTTAACCACACCCACCACCTCGTGGTGGGGGCATGCTCAGTATCGTTACTGGGAGTCTCCAGTGGTTGCTTCAGGGGCTGAGCCCCCCTGTCAGGCCTGATTTCTCAGAACTCGCTCCAGAGTAATCCAACAGGAAGTCCCTGTCCTGAGGTTGAGTCAAAGTGAGCATCACCTTCAGACAACAGGAAGCCTTCCCTCTCGTGGATTGGTTGACATTAGCTTTGTGGTCCAGAGTGGTGGTGTGGGTGCAGCAACTCGAGCCAGAAATAGGAATGCAGTGTCTGACAGATGGCAACCATATCTGCCACCACCACCTCCCATAGCAACAAGCTGCAGAAGTTCTGTACTTGCCATGCAGTAAAGCTGTCCTCACCATATGAACACACAGACAGATTTTATAGTGATGGGCTGGAGGGTCCTGGGTTGTTTCCAGCACCTTTATGCTTGGTAGACTGGTCTCAATCTGAAAAGGTACTAATTGTAAGTCTATAAACAGATATAAATCCATACATTTAGCTAGAAATTTAGAGTGAATAAGCTGGCAAGTCTGTGTGACTGTGCTGTTTTTCTAACCTCTACCCTTACAGTTTCAATACAGTCCTATGTTTAGCCCAGCAAGACCAGGAGTGGATTTTGATTCCTAGCACAGATGCTGAACATGAGTAGAAGGATGTCTTTGTCTTCTGCTTAACATATCAGTCTTGACATATCAGTCTAATTCAGTGTTCTTATCAGAGTTTGGAGTTCTTCAACTTCTAAATGATTGATTCTTCTGACCCTTTAATAACAATACTGTGTAATAGGATCTTTGTTTTTGTTGCTTCCCAGCAGTTGACTAGGACAGTCTGACATTTTTATTTTGTAGGATGTCTTTTATTGTTGTTTTGGGGGAATGTTTTTGGGTGTTTGTTTTTTTTTTTTTGTTTGGATGTTTGTTTGGGGGTTGGGGTGTTGTTTGGTTTTGTATGTTTGTTTGGAGGGTTTGGGGTTTTGTTTGTTTTGTTTCGTTTTTGTTTTATTTTGGGTTTTTTTGCAAGAGGAGCTTAGCTGGAAATAAAAGTCCCCCCTAGATAGAATAACTTTATAAAAGCTTTGTCCTCACTGGAGGACACATAGAATTTGCTGGGTGCTGCCTTTAGCTGTGAAAGTCCCTAAAAATCACTATATTCTTGCAGCCTTTCCCTATGACTGGTACTGCCCATGGTATAGGCTGTAGGCTACAAGGTTGCCCAATCTGCCTGGTACAACCAACTTCAGGGGAGCTTTGCTGTGTTACAATATATTATTTGAAGCTACACAGGTTCTTCAGTGTCTTCCAGGTCAGACTTCTGTCTCAAAGCAGGGCAAGGAGTCTCTCTGGGGTTCATGAGGTACTCAGCCCTCCGCGGCACCCGTTTTGGTGCCAAACCCTAGCGGCGTTGCGCTACTGCTCCGTGTCTACCATTAGATGGCAACAGCTCCCCGGATAAAGCCGCCGGGGCTGACAGCTGAGGCAGATGGATGGAAAGCTCAATCTCCTTTCCTGTTTCGAAATGCTTTTCAAACCCTGGGCGCGGATCCTGTTTCTGGCTTGGGAGCGCGTAGCTGGAGAGCCCCGAGCAGTTCCCAGCCCTCTGCCGTGTCCCATTTCCTGGCCCCTCCACCCGCACTACCCTCCGCAGCAAGATACAGAGGGACGGCCAACAACCCCCAGGCTTCTCAGGGGATGCTTCTCCAGTTTAGTCTTAAAAGACGTGAAGACTCCAACCTCCAAAGAAGATTGGATTTTACCCATGCCAGTGGCTGCAGTAGCTCTTAAAGGACTAAGAAAAGCTCGAGATTTTTAGATTAAACGTGTAGCCCAGTGTGAGTTTCCATTGCCAGCTGCTTGGGTTCTTCAAAATGGCTACAGATATAACAGTGCTTGAGTGTCTCAGAGCATGTAACTGTAATGAACCTGAGAAGTAGCAGCAGGCACACAGAATTGCACATTAAATTACACTAAAATCTTCACAACACTTATGCTTTATATTTTGCTGAATCCAGACATTGATCATCTTAATGATGTCTGTGGTCAAAGCAAAGCACTACAAATACCTTGGTTTCCAGCAATAAGATATGCAGATGTGCACAATGAATAAGCAGTTTAATTGTGTGCTTTAATATTAACAAGGTTTTTTTCCATTGCAGCTACTAAGGTCGTGTCTGACCTTCATAAGGCCTTGATAAGGTTTGCAGTTTGATGATTAGGAGCTGGATTTTCTGTCCTAATCTACTTCATAGTATTTCATTCATCGTCTTCATTTTCAGTGTAGCTGAGTCATTGTCTTTACTCTTTCCAGCTCATTCCCTCAGTCACGTACTCCGGTTTCAAGGTTATACTGGAACTCCATTCCCTTAATATTGAGAGACATTTTGCTACTACAGTTCTGGGCTCCTCAGTTTAGGAAAGATGTTGAGTTGCTGGAATGTGTCCAGAAAACAGAAACAAGTCTGGGGAGGGGTCTGGAGCATAAGCCCTAAGGGGCGAGGCTGAGGGAGCTGGGGTTGCTTAGCCTGGAGAAGAGGAGACTCAGGAGTGACCTTATTGCGCTCTACAACTACCTGAAGGGAGGTTGTGGACAGGCAGAGGTTGGTCTCTTCTCCCAGGCAACCAGCACCAGAACAAGAGGACACAGTCTCAAGCTGTGCCAGGGGAGGTTTAGGCTGGATGTGAGGAAGAAGTTCTTCACAAAAAGAGAGATTGGCCATTGGGATGTGCTGCCCAGGGAGGTGGCGGAGTCAGCATCCCTGGAAGTGTTTAGGAAGAGCCTGGATGAGGCACTTGGTGCCATGGTTTACTTGATTAGATGGTGTTGGGTGACTTGATGACCTCGAAGGTCTTTTCCAAGCTGGTTAACTCTATTCTATTCTAATCAATGTAGTAAAGCAGAGCTTGTATTTGCAAGCATTGCCTGTTACTTCTAAGAATTCCTGGATCATTGAGGCCTTTTTGAAACTATTTTCCACAGCTCCTCTAATTGGAAAGAGTAATTATTCACCTGACCTTATGACATTTTAAAAATCATCGACAGAAGTTTCAAATGATTGCACAGCATCTATTTGCTTGCTTCCCTTGACGCAGAAATTTCAGGGAAATGCTTTCATCACAATTTCTGCTACGCAGTGTTGCACCTTGAATCCTTCCTTTTCTAGCTTTCTCTTGGACCCAAGGATACCAAGCAGAGGGCTGATGGTAATGGTACCACTTTGATCATCATGAACTGCTGTGTATTTAAGACACATTAATTGCTTGGGTTAGCTTTGCGTATGCCTGCACCACCTGGGTTTTGAATTTACCAGCTATCTTCTGAAGGGACCAGTTGAACCACCCCAAAAGCAAAAGATAGCAATGACATAAGAAACTGACTGGGCCAAGAAGAGGCCCCAGATGTGATGTAATTATTTAGTTTCAGTCACAGCAATGAGTACAAGAGTGCATTTGAGACTTTGTAAGTAATGCTGCTGCCTCTAAGCAAAATTGGCTCCATTTATAAAAATTAATCATTAGGTCAGTTCTAATTAATAATAAACTCTCAGTTAAGCATTTCTCTACATTAAGAATGTCACTTGCATTCCCTAGTAAATTAAAGTAGTTCTAATGTTCTTCACAATGTTTTGGCAGCCTTTTTCATGACATTTGCCTCTTATCCAGAAGACTGCTTGATTGCTGGCATGCCTTAGAATGACTTTAATGGAGTCATTTACATGTAGTTCCTCCTACAACTCATTCTTATTGTGAGATTGCCATAATACAAATACAACTGTTCTTTTAAAAACAGCAGTTGTTAACTGGCCAGAACACTCATAATGATGAGTACAAAGATAACAGAGAGTGTAAAAACATCACCCATCCATCTCAGGACCGAAGAGTTGCTCATGCAGCTATCCTGTGCCCTTGGACAGACCAGGTGGAGGAACGGCATCCTTCCAGGGGACACTGACTTATGGGATTGAGCTAGAGTAAATCTCCAGTCTCATGAAGGAACAATTATTCTTACATATGTGAATGAAATATTAAGTGGTGCCCCATTATTTAGGGTGTTATATCTTTTGTTTGTGTGTGACTGCCATATGAATCTACAGACAAGCTGTGGAAACAATAAAAGCCCTGCATCTATCATGACTGATTTTTTGCAGACTAAATATTCTCTTGCAACCGCTGTTGTAACTACCTTATTTTTCTTGTTGCTTTTTCTGTTGCTTTTTTCCCCCAGTGTGCTTTCAATTTGCTTCTCACCAAATACACACAAAATATTGTCAACAAATTTCTCTTCCTCTATGCTGAAATCTGATGCAAAGAGAAAGCAAAAATGTCCTGTACTCCCTCCTGTCTCCTGATTCATAGGTGGAAGAAAGCTGAGTGAACAAATAATTTGCAGTGATTTACTTGGCAAACTCCATTACATGCCCATGGGGGAATAGCCCATAGAAAGCCTGTGTTCTTCTAGAATATATTCATTCTCAAAACCTCTCCTCCCAGTGGCCACTAATCTGGTCACCTGGAATTCTGGTTGTAAATGAGCGTGTAGTGACAGAAAATGTAATTTACTTTCACATTTCAATGAATGTTTGTAGAATATGCTGCAGATATTTAAGTGGAACTAGCATGAAGCTCTTTATAAAGAAGACTCACCACCAAATCAGTCCTTCCTGCAAGGCAGCTGAGTGGGGAAGTGTTATCAGTTCATGGTCAGTTGTCTCTCCGTTGACCTCTTACAGCTGCTACAGTGGGGTTTGTCAGCAATTTTTTCCTCTTATGTGCCTCAGCTGCCCCACAGTGGACTTTGCCACCACAGTGAGCATCACTCCTTGTGGGAGCAGAGGCTGAAGGGTTGTACCTTCTCTTCTGCCTTCTCTGCCTGTGGTACCTGAACTTGGTAGACAATTGAGTCAGAAAGCTGAAAAGCATGGGTAACAGAAAGTGTAATGCCATAAAATATGCAATTATTTGCCTCAGCAGCTGTGAATCAGAGATTTCTGTTGGTTTAGCAGAGGGCACATTTTTCTGGATAGACTGAGTTCTCTGAAGGGCCATGGTACACTGAATACACCACTTTGAGCGCTGCAGCAAAGATCCCGCAGCAGCACAGTGCAAATCCCTGATCCCATGTAAACTCACTTCACTGTTCCAAATTTGTGCAATAACTTTTGATGGGTTCACTTTGCAATAGAAAACTTCCCAGATCAGATATTCCATGTCCTAGTGCAGCCTGAATGAAAGCATAAAGCTGAAATAAATTTCAGTTCTTGTTACTTCAAGAGAAATGTGATTGTTTGCCTGTTTCTGATGTGAATCAGATCTGATGTGCTGTGGTTGAACAGTGTCCAACATCCAAGATCAGCAGTTTTGGAACTGCAGCCAGAGGATGCTTGTGGGAGTATCTGGAAGGCTGTGTTTGAAGTCCCCAGACAACACTCTCCATCTACTCTTGCTTTTGAATTACTACTATGAAGAATCAGTTTCTTGTCTTTAACTCTCCTCGAAAGATTTCATGTGTTTTGAAGCAGTGGGATTAGATAGCAAACTGTCATCTGTGAGTGATGACTTCAGAATCTGACTCCTCACTCCAGGTTGTCTGAAGATGACCAAATCAAACACATCTTCATCCTGACTCCTTCATTTATGCAGAAAAACTCATGGTTCCTGTGAATCCACTTTCAGCACTGCGACAAGGGGGGAGCATTGTAACAGTACCATCATGTTGTATCCAGCATTATTAGCAACAATCATGGATTTTCTACCCATTAGCAGCATTTGCTATTTCTACATTAGCATGCAGTTAGGACCAAGAACTTGACATGGAAGCTTACTTAAATATCCAAGATATTTAACTACACACTATCTCCAGACTGCTCCCTTAGATTAAAAGACCAGTCTTGGCTGGAGTGAGTTATGTGTGCTCCTACAGCACGTCTTCAAAAAGAAACTCAAGAAACCCAGTTCATGCATGACAAAACTACTCTAGGAAGTGAACAAAAGCTCAGGAACTGCTTGCAGCTCTTCTCTTCAAAAACAGCCTCAGTGGTGACTGAAATGCCAACAAAGAGGCACCAGTTGCTGGCTATGAAAAACAACATTTATTCTTTGAAAACAACGTTTATTCCACTGAGGAGTTCTGTCTGGGTCATTTGCTTAGCATGCAAAGAAGTGTTGCTCTCATGGAATTGTTTACAAATATTTATCTTTTTCTCCAGCGTTTAGAATAGCATAGCATAGCATAGACTAGACTAGACTGGACTAGACTAGACTGATTAGACTAGACTAGAATAGAATAGAATAGAATAGAATAGAATAGAATAGAATAGAATAGAATAGAATAGAATAGAATAGAAAAAGCCCGTTTGGAAGAGACCTTCGAGATCACTGCGTCCAACCTATCATCCAACACCACCTAAACAACTAAACCATGGCACCAAGCACCTCATCAAGCCTCCTCCTAAACACCTCCAATGATAGTGATTCCACCACCTCCACGGGCAGCCCATTCCAACGGGCAATCACTCTCTCTGTGTAGCTTCTTCCTAACATTCAGCCTAAACCTCCCCTGGTGCAGCCTGAGACTGTGTCCTCTTGTTCTGGTGCTGGCTGCCTGGGAGCAGAGACCAACCTCTGCCTGGCTACAACCTCCTTCAGGTAGCTGTAGACAGCAAGAAGGTCTCCCTGATTCTCCTCTTCTCCAGGCTAAGCAACCCCAACTCCCTTAGTGTCTCCTCACAGGGTGTGCTACAGACCCCTCCCCAGCTTTGTTACCCTTCTCTGGACACCTTCCAGCAAGTCAACATCTTTCCTAACCTGAGGGGCCCAGAACTGGACACAGGTCTCAAGGTGTGTCCTAACCAATGCAGTGTACAGGGGCAGAATGACTTCCCTGCTCCTGCTGGCCACACTGTTCCTGACACAGGCCAGGATGCCATTGGCCCCATGTTTGCTCCTAGACAGAGCATAACTTTCTCCCCATATATAATATATGGAAGGTTGAACGGCTTCTAGATTATAAAGAAGTGATTTATTTTATCTTTTTAAGATGTAAGTGATTTTAAGATTATTTGAATGGCTCTAGCACCTTTGCAGGAGGTATTGGAAACTGGAAATTTGGCAGAAGGATCATTCCTGTGCTGGAAATTGGCTTTGCTCAGCCTGCAAGTTAACTGAGCCCTTTGATGCATCACCTTTGCAACAGAGTTTTTACATATGGGATCACATGATATTTTTCTCTTCCAGGAAGTCACTGTCTCATTCACTCCATGGCAGAACCACCTCATGTGCTGTAAGCATGCACAGTGGCTAAGAGCAAGTGGGGAGTGTGAGGAAATAGAAAGATACATCCAAGCAGTGAATTTAAAATGGAAAGATCTGGGTTGTGTTTCTTTTTCAGGCATCCTGCCTGGCCTTGGACAAGTCTGTTACAACTGCTTCTTGGCACCTCTACCAGCCCTATTGTGTGACTAATGTGAGAGCTGGGAGGGGGATTTTGATTACCCCTGGCCAGATAAGAGGTGTTCTCATGGTATCAGCGTATTCCTCAGCATGCACACCAGCTGCAGCACCTGCTGTCTTCATAACAACATGGTGTTGGACCTGCATGGGCCTTGAGAACATTTTTTATTCCATCAGGGCTTTGGTTAGTGTGTGCAGATAGTGCTCTGAACAGTGAAAATGAAATGAGGAAATAATCCTCTGTGTGCAATCACCATAGGCCAGATTTGCAAAAATGCCTGCAGAGCAATCTGCACAAAGATTAGAAGCACTCTGTGTTTGTATCACCACAAAGCTGCACCACACATGTGTGATACAGACTATTATTCTAAGACTCTCTCGTGCTCCAGGGGATAAGGGACTAGGCTATATTTTGATAGCAGCAGAAGTTTGTCTGCTTCAGCTTTCACATCAGCACAGCTGCCTTGGGAAAACATTGATGGCCCTCACCAGCCCAACTGTATCAGTATCAAGCAGAAAGAATCTTTCCAGGGGCTTCCACACTATCAGATGATACTCAGACGATGGTTCATTCCTCTGAACATCCTGTTTTCCCTGAAGGAGCTTGACACGTAAAACTTCATTTTTTGACCAGGGCAAAACAGTTGTCCTGAATGTGATATCTGATGGACAACTGTCTTGTTTCTTGACCCTTACAGTGCTGAGCGTTATGATGATGAAGTACATTGATAGATCTGTTGTGTAATATTTGAAAGTGCTGTGCCTGTCCAACTTTGATCTGAAGACCACTGTGGCGAGATTTTTGTGTCACAGGTGGAAACAAAGGACCAACCAAAAATTCTTGACCACTATCTGCCTGGTAGCTGTGTTTTTGTTCAATACAACCAAAAAATCACAGTATCACCAAGGTTGGAAGAGACCTCGAAGATCACAGAGTCCAACCTGTCACCACAGACCCCATGACTAGACCATGGCACCAAGTGCCATGTCCAATCCCTCCATGCTGGAAATCAGATCACAGAATACTGCAGGGGCTGCAATTCACTCTCACATAAAGCCTAGGGTGCTCAATACTGTATTTCCAGCTGAATTTCACCTATCCATAGAGATAGAAACTTCACTGCATCTCTGAACTGCTGTCCCAGAGTCTGATGATCCTCATGCTAAATAATCTTTTCCTTATGTCTAAGGAGAAATTATTGTGTTCCAGCTTCAGTTCTGGATATTGAATGTAAGGATTTATGTAACTGTGTACCACTAAGAGGACTAATTATAATGAAGTTGATGTTTTCAACAGGTCTCAAACACTCACAATAAACCAAATAATTGCTACCACTGGTAGGGCCTATAGGAGACAGTCACGGAGAGCGAAAGTATGCTTTGTCCCTCAAACATTTCAGGTCACACGTTAATGAATACTATAAGGACAGAGTGCAAAACTTGTCTAGAGGATGTACAAGTTTAAGGCCACCAGCCAGAGCACATTTTTGGGGGACATTAATTAATAAATAAATCCAATTCCTAAAGCTGATGCAGCTGAAGTTGTGACCCAGAGAGTCTTGGTGAATTCACTACCAATGAAACCACCCCCTTTGAGATTTGTGATGTTCCCTCATGAGGAGAATAAATGTCCTGTCACACTTATCTCCTTCCCATCTTGCTGCACCCCCGTTCCAGGTGGGGCTGACTTTTTGAATTTAATGCCACTGGAGGGTCACAGACAAAACCTGATCATGAAAGAGATCATGAAAAAGGGAGGAACCAATTTTATGCAAAGCAGGTGGAAACCAGATGTACTTGAAACTGGAGGGGAAAACAGCACAAGTGTCCTGACAATTGAAAATGATGGCTTCCATCAGGTTATGCAGCTCTGCATTTCCTAGACTGCATACCTGGACTTAATTAGGGTTTTCCAGAAAGAGCATTGCTCTTTTTAGTCTGTTTTTTTCAAATGGGCTTAGTCATAATGCTCTGTTAGAAAATGAAGCCTGAGAGTTTTTCACAGAAATTACAGGAAGATGCATAGATCTCCTAGGATTCTCCTTTAAACCTGACTGTTGATTAGTATGTGGATCTGTGCCTTACAGGAGAGTAGGAGCTCAGGTACAGTGTAAAGAATCTTTAAATGTGATTTCTCCCCAAACGTATTAGGGTCAATAGAGAAGTCGAGAGCCCAGCTGCAGTGCTGTACACCAATGCAGGCAGCATGGGCAATAAGCAGGAGGAGCTGGAAGCCCTGGTCCACCAGGGTGACTATGATACAGTCACCATCTCAGACACATGGTGGGATGACACGCACGGTTGGAGTGCTGCACTGGGGGTTACAGGCTCTTCAGGAGGGACAGGCAAGGGAGAAGAGGAGGAGGGGTGGCTCTGTATATCAGGGAGTCGCTCTCTGCCACACAACTTGAGGTGGAAAATGAAGGGATTGAGAGCCTGTGGGTTAAAATCAGGGGGCAGCCTAACAAATCTGACATCCTGATTGGAGTCTGTTATAGACCACCCAACCAGGATGAGGAGGCAGATGAATTATTCTATAAGCAATTGGAGGCTGTCTCAAGATCATCAGATCTTGTCCTTGTGGGTGACTTCAACCTGCCAGATATCTGCTGGGAACTTAACTCAGCAGAGAGGAGGCAGTCCAGAAGATTCCTGGACCACATGGAGGACAACTTCCTGATGCAGCTGTTGAGTGAGCCTCCAGGGGTCAGGCTCTGCTTGACCTGTTGTTCTCCAATAGAAAAGGGCTGGTGGGAGACGTGACCATGGGAGGCTGCCTGGGGTGCAGTGACCATGAGATGGTGAAGTGTTCAATGTGCAGGGAGCTAGGGAGGAGCACCAACAGAACCCTCACCTTGGACTGCCGGAGGGCAAACTTCAGCCTGTTTAAGAAACTTATTCACAAAGTTCCCTGGGTATCAGCCCTTAAGAACCGAGGAGTCCAGGAGGGTTGGAGCTGCTTCAAACAGGAGCTCTTGAAGGCACAGGAACTGGCGGTTCCCATCTGCTGAAAGATGAGCCGAGGGGAAGGCTCTGGGCCTGGGTGAGCAAGCAGCTCCTGGAGGAACTAAGGGAAAATAGAGGCTGTGTCACCTTTGGAAGGAGGGGAAGGCTTCTCGAGGTGTGTTTAAGGAAGTTGTTAGATTATGTAGGAAAAAAATTAGAGAGGCAAAGGCCCAGTTGGAGCTGAAGCTGAACACCTCTGTGAAGGACAATAAAAAACCATTTTTACAAATATGTTAATGCCAAAAAGAAGGGCAGGAAGAACCTGCACTGCCTGTTGGACCTGGAGGGGAACACAGTGACTAAAGATGAGGAAAAGGCTGAGGTCGTGAACACCTTCTTTGCCTCAATTTTCAACAGCAAGGCAAGAGGAGTTCAGGACGAGTGGCCTCCTGAGCTGGGGGATGGGGTCAGGGAGCAGTGTAATGCCCTGGATATCCATGAGGAATTAGTTCGGGACCTGCTGAGCCACTTGGACACTCACAAGTCCATGGGGCCAGATGGGATCCATCCTAGGGTGCTGAGAGAGCTGCAGATGAGCTGCCAAGCCGCTCTCCATCATTTTCCTCCAGTCCTGGCTGACCGGTGAGGTCCCAGATGACTGTAAACTGGCCAGTGTGGTCCCCATCCACAAGAAGGGACGGATGGAGGAACCCGGAATCCAGGCCTGGCAGCCTGACCTCAGTGCCAGGGAAAATGATGGAGCAGATTATCCTGGCTGCAATAACTGCGCACCTGCAGGATGGCCAAGGGCTCAGGTCCAGCCAGCATGGATTCAGGAAGGGCAGGTCCTGCCTCTCCAACATGATCTCCTTCTATGATGACTGCCCGGTGGATGTGGGGCAGGCTGTGGATGTAGTCTGCCTGGACCTCAGCAAGGCCTTTGACACCGTCCCCACAGCAAACTCCTGGCCAAGCTGGCAGCCCATGGCTTGGACAGGATCACACTGAGTTGGGTTAGGAACTGGCTGGAGGCTGAGCCCAGAGAGTGGTGGTGAATGGTGCTACATCCAGCTGGCGGCCTGTCACTACTGGTGTGCCCCAAGGATCAGTGCTGGGCCCCATGCTCTTCAACATCTTTATTGATGATCTGGATGAGGGCATTGAGTCCATCATCAGTACATTTGCAGATGACACCAAGCTGGGGGCAGATGTTGGTCAGTTAGAGGCCAGAAGGGCTCTGCAGAGGGACCTCAACCAACTGTGGTCTCCTCTCTCCGAGGTGGGCGGAGTCCAACAAAATGGCATTCAACAAATCCCAGTGCCAGGTGCTGCACTTTGGCCACAGCAACCCCATGCAGAGCTACAGGCTGGGGTCGGAGTGCCTGGAGAGCTGCCAAACAGACAGGGACCTGGGGGTGCTGATCGACAGCCGCCTGAACATGAGCCAGCAGTGTGCCCAGGTGGCCAAGAAGGCCAATGGCATCCTGGCCTGAATTAGGAACAGTGTGGCCAGCAGGAGCAGGGAGGTCATTGTGCCCCTGTACTCTGCATTGGTTAGGCCACACCTAGAGTCCTGTGTCCAGTTCTGGGCCCCTCAGTTTAAGAAGGACATTGAGACACTTGAATGTGTCCAGAGAAGGGCAACAAGGCTGGGGAGAGGCCTTGAGCACAGCCCTGTGAGGAGAGGCTGAGGGAGCTGGGGTTGTTTAGCCTGGACAAAAGGACGCTCAGGGGAGACCTCATTGCTCTCTACAACGACCTGAAGGGAGGTTGTAGCCAGGAGGGGGTTGGCCTCTTCTCTCTAGCAACCAGCACCAGAACAAGGGGACACAGTCTCAAGCTGCACCAGGGGAAGTTTAGGCTTGAGGTGAGGAGAAAGTTCTTCACCGAGAGAGTGATTCGTCATTGGAATGGGCTGCCCGGGGAGGTGGTGGAGTCACCATCCCTGGAGGTGTTCAAGAGGGGACTGGACATAGCACTTTGTGCCATGGTCTAGTCATGGGGTCTGTGGTGACAGGTTGGACTTGATGATCTTTGAGGTCTCTTCCAACCTTAGTGATGCTGTGTTACTGTATTGTTTAAGCTTGTTTTGAAATCTGATGGTTTCAGAGATGTACTTAGTCCCAAGGCAACAATCTTGGCATAAGATACAATACAATACAATACACCAGGTTGGAAGAGACCTTCAAGATCATTGTGTCCAACCCATCAACCAATCCAACCCACCCAACAACTAAACCATACAGCCAAGCACCCCATCAAGTCTTCTCCTGAACACCTCCAATGAAGGTGACTCCACCACCTCCAGGGGCAGCCCATTCCAATGGCCAATCACTCTCTCCGTGTAGAACTTCTTCCTAACATCCAGCCTAAACCTGCCCTGGCGCAGCCTGAGACTGTGTCCTCTTGTTCTGGTGCTGGCTGCCTGGGAGAAGAGACCAACCTCTGCCTGGCTACAACCTCCCTTCAGGTAGTTGTAGAGAGCAATAAGGTCACCCCTGAGTCTCCTCTTCTCCAGGCTAAGCAACCCCAGATCCCTCAGCCTCTCCTCATAGGGCTTGTGTTCCAAGCCCCTCACCAGCTTTGTTGCCCTCCTCTGGACACGCTCCAGCAAGACAGCAGCATTCCTAAACTGAGGGGCCCAGAACTGGACCCAGGACTCAAGGTGTGGCCTAACCAGTGCAGTGTACAGGGGCAGAATGACCTCCCTGCTCCTGCTGGCCACCCTGTTCCTGATGCAGGCCAGGATGCCATTGGCCTTGTTGGCTGTTTGAGCACTCTGCAGGCTCATGTTCAGCCTACAATCAACCAGTACCCCCAGGTCCCTCTCTGCCTGGCCACTCTCCAGCCACTCTGACCCCAGCCTGTAGCACTGCCTGGGGTTGCTGTGGCCAATGTGCAGAACCCGGCACTTGGATGTGTTCAGTCTCCTGCCCTTGGCCTCTGCCCATCTGTCCAGCCTGTCGAGGTCCCTCTGCAAAGCCTCTCTGCCCTCCAGCAGATCAACTCCTGCCCCCAGCTTGGTGTTGTCCGCAAATTTACTGATGATGGACTCAATGCCCTCATCCAGATCATCAATAAAGATGCTGAAGAGCATGGGGCCCAGCACTGATCCTTGGGGCACACCACTAGTGACTGGCCGCCAGCTGGATGTGGCACCATTCACCACCACTCTCTGGGCTCGGCCCTCCAGCCAGTTCCTAACCCAACGCAGTGTGATCCTGTCCAAGCCATGGGCTGCCAGCTTGGCCAGGAGTTTGCTGTGGGGACGGTGTCAAAGGCCTTGCTGAGGTCCTGGTAGACTACATCCACAGACCTCCCCACATCCACCAGGCGGGTCACCTGATCATAGAAGGAGATCAGGTTGGTCAGGCAGGACCTGCCCTTCCTAAATCCATGCTGGCTGGGCCTGAGCCCTTGGCCATCCTGTAAGTGCTGTGTGATCGCATTCGAGATGACCCGTTCCATAATCTTGCCTGGCACTGAGGTCAGGCTGACAGGCCTATAATTCCCTGGCTCATCCAACTGGCCCTTCTTATGGATGGGCACCACGTTGGCCAGCTTCCAGTCTTCTGGGACCTCTCCAGTGAGCCAGGACTGCTGAAAAATGATGGAAAGTGGCTTGGACAGCTCATCTACCAGCTCCCTCAGCACCCTAGGATGGATCCCATCCAGTCCCATGGCCTTGTGGGGGTCCAAGCGGCTCAGAAGATCTCTTATTTCCTCCTGGAGCAGCAGGAAACTATGCAGCTCTCTGGCTCCTTCTGGCAGCTCTGCAGGCCAGCTCTCTGGAAGACGTTCTGCCCTGCTAGTGAAGACTGAGGCAAAGAAGGTGTTAAGTACCTCTGCCTTTTCCTCATCCTTTGTTACAACGTTCCCCTCCGTGTCAACCAAGGAGTGGAGGTTGTCCTTGCCCGTCTTCTTGCTATTGATGTATTTATAGAGGGACTTTTTGTTGTCCTTCACAGCAGAGGCCAGTCTAAGTTCTAAATGGGCTTTTGCCTCCCTAATTTTCTTCCTGCATGTCCTAGCAACATACCTAAACACTCCACGGGTTGCCTCCCCTTTCTTCCAAAGATAATATACCCTCTTTTTTCCCTTAGTTCTATTAAAAGTTCATTACCCATCCAGGCTGGCCGTCTGCCCCGGCGGCTCATCTTCCGGCACACTGGCACAGCCTGTTCCTGCACCTTCAATAGTTCTTCCTTGAAGTAGCTCCAGCTCTCCTGGACCCCTTTGTTTTTAAGGGCTGTTTCCCAAGGAACCTTCTGAGTTAGTTCCTTGAGCAGCCTGAAGTCTGCCCTCCTGAAGTCCAGAGTGGAGGTCTTCTTGGTCCCACTCTTGTCTTGGCTGAATACCGAAAACTCAATTATCTCGTGGTCACTGGTGCCTAAACACCCTCCGACCACCACATCACCCACCAGCCCTTCCCTGTTGGTGAAGAGGAGGTCAAGCATAGCCTCACCCTTGGTAGGCTCGCGCAGCACCTGGGATAAGAAGCTGTCCTCCTTGCACTCTAAGAACCTCCTAGACTGCCTCCTCTCTGCTGTGCTGAGATCCCAGCAGATATCAGGCAGGTTGAAGTCACCCATGAGAACGAGGTCAGGTGATCTTGAGACAGCCTTAAGCTGCCTATAGAATGCTTCATCAACATCCTCCTCCTGGTTGGGTGGCCTATAACAGACTCCAACCAGGATGTCTGCCCTGCTGGTCTTCCCTCTAATTCTCACCCACAAGCACTCAACCCGATCATCCCTGATCTCCATCTCAACGGCATCCAGTGCCTCCCTGATGTACAGGGCCACCCCTCCACCCCTTCTTCCTTGCCTGTCTCTCCTGAAGAGCCTGTAGCCGTCAATTGCAGCGCTCCAGTCACGCGAGTCGTCCCACCACGTCTCTGTGATGGCAACTACATCGTAACTTTCTTGCTGTAACAAGGCTTCCAGCTCCTCTTGTTTGTTACCCATGCTGCGTGCATTAGTGTACATGCACTGCAGCTGGGCTGCTGGTTTCACCTCTAGCTCTAGCTTATCACCTCCAGACTCCTGCCTGAGGGGACTGGTTTCAGCCCCTTCCCCCTTCGAAGCTAGTTTAAAGCCCTGTCAATGAGACTTGCTAATTCCCTTCCCAGAATCTTTTTACCTTTGGGGGACAGGCCATTCTCATGTACTGTGACCTTTCCCCTCCTCTGGGACAGATGTACTCCATCTGTTACCAGCTGACCTGGTGCAGCAGAAAGTTCCCCAAGATCAAAAAACCCAAAATTCTTTCGTCTGCACCAGCCCCTAAGCCACTTGTTGACTACAGCGGCTGACCTGTTCCTTATTGTGTTCCCTCCTGCAACTAACGGCATCGATGTAAAAATTATTTGTGCACCTGACCCCTCAACCAGATCTCCCAGGGCCCTGAGGTCATTTTTGATAGCCCTGGGAGGCCTGGTACCAACATCATCATTCCCTAACTGCATGACCAATAAGGGATAATAATCTGAGGGCTGTACCAGACTGGGCAGCCTTCTGGTAACATCTCCAACTTGGACTCCTGCTAGGCTAATAACTTCCCTATGAGATGGGTCCAGCCTACATATGGGACCTTCTGTTCCCCCTCAGGAGGGAATCACCAATTACAATTACCCTCCTTTTCTTTTTTAGGGAGCAAGTCCTGATGCCAGGGGAAGGCTGTTTAACCTTAGGCTGCGTTGCCTTAGGCTGCTTTACCTTAGGCTGTTTAACCTTAGGCTGTTTAACCTTAGGCTGTTTAGCCTCAGGGAAGACCCCAGATGGTGTGTCCTCCGGCATCAGTATCACCTCACCCTCGATCTCCAGCGCCCCATACCTGTTTTCCAAGGGCAGTGAGGGAGGTGGGGGGAGGCAAGGAGGTTTTAATTTGTGTCCTTTGAGAGGAACGTGTATCCATTCCCCTCTGCTTTTCGAACAACCAGTCTCTGCTGGGGGAGCCTGTGGAGCCTGCTTACTCGGGTTCATCTCTTTCCTCCTGTGGCTCATCACTTTTCTACAATCCCATACATCTCTAAGACTAGCAACCTCATCCTTTAGTCTGGCCACAAGGTCGAGCAGATAGCCAATCTGCTCACACCTAATGCAAGAGTTGCCCCCACTACCCTGCATCTCAAGAGCCAGGCCCCAGCACTCACTACAGCCAGATACCTGGACAGCTACCTGCTTGTGTTCTACCTCAGTCTGGGTCGACACTGATTTTTTAAAGGAGATTTTGCTGCGCGTTATAACCATGCTGCCCCTGGCCACAGCCATGCTGCCCCTGGCCACAGCCATGCTGCCCCTGGCCACAGCCATGCTGCCCCTGGCCACAGGCATGCTGCCCCTGGCCACAGGCATGCTGCCCCAGCCACAGCCATGCTGCCCCTGGCCACAGGCATGCTGCCCCTGGCCACAGGCATGCTGCCCCTGGCCACAGCCATGCTGCCCCAGCCACAGCCATGCTGCCCCTGGCCACAGGCATGCTGCCCCTGGCCACAGCCATGCTGCCCCTGGCCACAGCCATGCTGCTCCTGGCCACAGGCATGCTGCCCCTGGCCACAGGCATGCTGCCCCTGGCCACAGCCATGCTGCAGCCACAGCCACAGCCCCTGGCTGCCCCTGGCCACAGCCATGCTGCCCCTGGCCACAGCCATGCTGCTCCTGGCCACAGCCATGCTGCCCCTGGCCACAGCCATGCTGCCCCTGGCCACAGCCATGCTGCCCCTGGCCACAGCCATGGCTGCCCCTGGCCACAGCCATGCTGCCCCTGGCCACAGCCATGCTGCCCCTGGCCACAGCCATGCTGCCCCTGGCCACAGCCATGCTGCCCCTGGCCACAGCCATGCTGCCCCTGGCCACAGCCATGCTGCCCCTGGCCACAGCCATGCTGCCCCTGGCCACAGCCGTGGCTGCCCCTGGCCACAGCCAGTGCTGCCCCTGGCCACAGCCATGGCTGCCCCTGGCCACAGCCATGCTGCCCCTGGCCACAGCCATGCTGCCCCTGGCCACAGCTGTGGCTGCCCCTGGCCACAGCCATGCTGCCCCTGGCCACAGCTGCTCCTGGCCACAGCCATGCTGCCCCTGGCCACAGCCTCCTGGCCACAGCCGTGGCTGCCCCTGGCCACAGCCATGCTGCCCCTGGCCACATCCATGCTGCCCCTGGCCACAGCCATGCTGCTCCTGGCCACAGCCATGCTGCCCCTGGCCACAGGCATGCTGCCCCTGGCCACAGGCATGCTGCCCCTGGCCACAGCCATGCTGCCCCTGGCCACAGCCATGCTGCCCCTGGCCACAGCTGTGGCTGCCCCTGGCCACAGCCATGCTGCCCCTGGCCACAGCTGTGGCTGCCCCTGGCCACAGGCATGCTGCCCCTGGCCACAGGCATGCTGCCCCTGGCCACAGCCATGCTGCCCCTGGCCACAGCCGTGGCTGCCCCTGGCCACAGCCATGCAGCCCCTGGCCACAGCCATGCTGCCCCTGGCCACAGCCATGCTGCCCCTGGCCACAGCCGTGGCTGCCCCTGGCCACAGCCATGCTGCCCCTGGCCACAGCCATGCTGCCCCTGGCCACAGCCATGCTGCCCCTGGCCACAGGCATGCTGCTCCTGGTCACAGCCATGCTGCCCCTGGTCACAGCCATGCTGCCCCTGGCCACAGGCATGCTGCTCCTGGTCACAGCCATGCTGCCCCTGGTCACAGCCATGCTGCCCCTGGCCACAGCCATGCTGCCCCTGGCCACAGCCATGCTGCCCCTGGCCACAGGCATGCTGCCCCTGGCCACAGCCATGCTGCCCCTGGCCACAGCCATGCTGCCCCTGGCCACAGGCATGCTGCTCCTGGCCACAGCCATGCTGCCCCTGGCCACAGCCATGACTGGCCCTGGCCACAGCAATGCTGCCCCTGGCCACAGGCATGCTGCCCCTGGCCACAGCCATGCTGCCCCTGGCCACAGCCGTGGCTGCCCCTGGCCACAGCCATGCTGCCCCTGGCCACAGCCATGCTGCCCCTGGCCACAGCCATGCTGCCCCTGGCCACAGCCGTGGCTGCCCCTGGCCACAGCCATGCTGCCCCTGGCCACAGCCATGCTGCCCCTGGCCACAGCCATGCTGCCCCTGGCCAGAGCTGTGGCTGCCCCTGGCCACAGCCATGCTGCCCCTGGCCACAGCTGTGGCTGCTCCTGGCCACAGCCATGCTGCCCCTGGCCACAGCCGTGGCTGCCCCTGGCCACAGCCATGCTGCCCCTGGCCACAGCTGTGGCTGCCCCTGGCCACAGCCATGCTGACCCTGGCCACAGCCATGCTGCCCCTGGCCACAGCCGTGGCTGCCCCTGGCCACAGCCATGCTGCTCCTGGCCACAGCCATGCTGCCCCTGGCCACAGCCATGCTGCCCCTGGCCACAGCCGTGGCTGCCCCTGGCCACAGCCATGCTGCCCCTGGCCACAGCCATGCTGCCCCTGGCCACAGCCGTGGCTGCCCCTGGCCACAGGCATGCTGCCCCTGGCCACAGCCGTGGCTGCCCCTGGCCACAGCCATGCTGCCCCTGGCCACAGCCATGCTGCCCCTGGCCACAGCCATGCTGCCCCTGGCCACAGCCATGCTGCCCCTGGCCACAGCCGTGGCTGCCCCTGGCCACAGGCATGCTGCCCCTGGCCACAGCCATGCTGCCCCTGGCCACAGCCATGCTGCCCCTGGCCACAGCTGTGGCTGCCCCTGGCCACAGCCATGCTGCCCCTGGCCACAGCTGTGGCTGCTCCTGGCCACAGCCATGCTGCCCCTGGCCACAGCCGTGGCTGCCCCTGGCCACAGGCATGCTGCCCCTGGCCACAGCCGTGGCTGCCCCTGGCCACAGCCATGCTGCCCCTGGCCACAGCCATGCTGCCCCTGGCCACAGCCATGCTGCCCCTGGCCACAGCCATGCTGCCCCTGGCCACAGCTGTGGCTGCCCCTGGCCACAGCCATGCTGCCCCTGGCCACAGCTGTGGCTGCTCCTGGCCACAGCCATGCTGCCCCTGGCCACAGCTGTGGCTGCTCCTGGCCACAGCCATGCTGCCCCTGGCCACAGCCGTGGCTGCCCCTGGCCACAGGCATGCTGCCCCTGGCCACAGCCGTGGCTGCCCCTGGCCACAGCCATGCTGCCCCTGGCCACAGCCATGCTGCCCCTGGCCACAGCCATGCTGCCCCTGGCCACAGCCGTGGCTGCCCCTGGCCACAGCCATGCTGCCCCTGGCCACAGCCATGCTGCCCCTGGCCACAGCCATGCTGCCCCTGGCCACAGCCATGCTGCCCCTGGCCACAGCCATGCTGCTCCTGGCCACAGCCATGCTGCCCCTGGCCACAGGCATGCTGCTCCTGGCCACAGCCGTGGCTGCCCCTGGCCACAGCCATGCTGCCCCTGGCCACAGCCATGCTGCCCCTGGCCACAGCCGTGGCTGCCCCTGGCCACAGCCATGCTGCCCCTGGCCACAGGCATGCTGCTCCTGGCCACAGCCATGCTGCCCCTGGCCACAGGCATGCTGCCCCTGGCCACAGCCGTGGCTGCCCCTGGCCACAGCCATGCTGCCCCTGGCCACAGCCATGCTGCCCCTGGCCACAGCCGTGGCTGCCCCTGGCCACAGCCATGCTGCCCCTGGCCACAGCCATGCTGCCCCTGGCCACAGCCATGCTGCCCCTGGCCACAGCCATGCTGCCCCTGGCCACAGCCATGCTGCCCCTGGCCACAGCTGTGGCTGCCCCTGGCCACAGGCATGCTGCCCCTGGCCACAGCCGTGGCTGCCCCTGGCCACAGCCCTGCTGCTCCTGGCCACAGCCATGCTGCTCCTGGCCACAGCCATGCTGCCCCTGGCCACAGCCATGACTGGCCCTGGCCACAGCAATGCTGCCCCTGGCCACAGCCGTGGCTGCCCCTGGCCACAGCCATGCTGCCCCTGGCCACAGCCATGCTGCCCTGGCCACAGCCATGCTGCCCCTGGCCATGCATGCTGCTCCTGGCCACAGCCATGCTGCCCCTGGCCACAGCCATGCTGCCCCTGGCCACAGCCATGCTGCCCCTGGCCACAGCTGTGGCTGCCCCTGGCCACAGCCGTGGCTGCCCCTGGCCACAGCCCTGCTGCTCCTGGCCACAGCCATGCTGCCCCTGGCCACAGCCATGCTGCCCCTGGCCACTGGCCCTGGCCACAGCTGTGGCTGCCCCTGGCCACAGCCATGCTGCCCCTGGCCACAGCCATGCTGCCCCTGGCCACAGCCATGCTGCCCCTGGCCACAGCCGTGGCTGCCCCTGGCCACAGGCATGCTGCTCCTGGCCACAGCCATGCTGCCCCTGGCCACAGCCATGCTGCCCCTGGCCACAGCCATGCTGCCCCTGGCCACAGCTGTGGCTGCCCCTGGCCACAGGCATGCTGCCCCTGGCCACAGCTGTGGCTGCCCCTGGCCACAGCCATGCTGCCCCTGGCCACAGCTGTGGCTGCCCCTGGCCACAGCCATGCTGCCCCTGGCCACAGCCATGCTGCCCCTGGCCACAGCCGTGGCTGCCCCTGGCCACAGGCATGCTGCCCCTGGCCACAGCCATGCTGCCCCTGGCCACAGCCATGCTGCTCCTGGCCACAGCCATGCTGCCCCTGGCCACAGCCGTGGCTGCCCCTGGCCACAGCCATGCTGCCCCTGGCCACAGCCATGCTGCCCCTAGCCACAGCTGTGGCTGCCCCTGGCCACAGCCATGCTGCCCCTAGCCACAGCCGTGGCTGCCCGTAGCCACAGCCATGATGCCCCTGCCCACAGCTGTGGCTGCCCCTGGCCACAGCCGTGGCTGCCCCTAGCCACAGCCGTGGCTGCCCCTGGCCACAGGCATGCTGCCCCTGGCCACAGCCGTGGCTGCCCCTGGCCACAGCCATGCTGCCCCTGGCCACAGCCGTGGCTGCCCGTAGCCACAGCCATGATGCCCCTGGCCACAGCCGTGGCTGCCCCTGGCCACAGCCATGCTGCCCCTGGCCACAGCCATGCTGCCCCTAGCCACAGCTGTGGCTGCCCCTGGCCACAGCCATGCTGCCCCTAGCCACAGCTGTGGCTGCCCCTGGCCGCAGCCATGCTGCCCCTGGCCACAGCCGTGGCTGCCCCTGGCCACAGGCATGCTGCTCCTGGCCACAGCCATGCTGCCCCTGGCCACAGCCATGCTGCCCCTGGCCACACTACCCACTGGACAAAAATTTAGACAAAGTGTGGCGGCACACGAGAGCACCAGAGAGCACCAGAGAGCACCAGAGAGCACCAGAGCAGGGGCTGCTGCCGAGCGGAGCCGCGCGAGCCGCTGTCCCTTGTTTAAATTCCGCTGCCGAAGGCGCTGGGTTCACAAGCCGTAGGCACGTGAAGAGAGGGCCGCGCCGAGTCTCGCAGTGTGTGCAGGAAGCGTGGCGAGCCCAGCCGCCACCGCAGCCCGAAGAGGAGAAGCGCGAAAGCCCGCCCAAGCGCCCGCTGGTCCCGGTGCTGTTCCGAGGGGGCTGCCGCCGAGCGGAGCCGCGCGAGCCGCTGTCCCTTGTTTAAATTCCACCGCCGAAGGCGCTGGGCTCACGAGATATCATCCTTGGGTCAAGTTGCACGACTCTACAGCAGTACTTTGTGAGCCAAGGCATGGGCAAGTGGGACGCTGGGTAGCCATAGGGATACAATATTGACCTCTGGCCATTTTGATGAGCAGACTTTAGCAGACCATTGAGTGATCAAGTGGGCTGGGCAGCAAACATGATGACCATGGACTGGATGGGAAGCAGGTAGGAAACTGCCCCCTACAAAAGCCATACTTCCCAAGCCATGGAAATAAACCTGTCCCAGGACAGAAAGAAGGGAGGGGACAGAGAAAATCCAAGCTGCCCTTTACATTTCTTTTGGGTATGCCAAAATCTGATAAAGCCAAGCACTGTAATGTGTTTTCAGCCACCCTACTTCTCTCTGTATGAAGTGACACAGGAAGAAAACCTGGTTTATTGGAAAAGTTACCTGAGGGGTCTATAGGCTTTATTGTGTCTGTTCTTTGGGGGAATAGTCATGGAAATGGAGGCAGACAGGCTGAAGGCATTGCCTGACCTTTGAGGGTAGAAAGAAAGCAAATTGACCATAGAGGCAAAGTTTTGGTAGTTCCTTAGTAATTGTACAAGCCACTCTGCATATCTGCAACCAATGACTTTATATTTTAAGAGCTCCAAGAAGCCTCTCTCATTGCTCATCTCCATTTCCCACCACATCCTGGGCTTCATCAAAAGGTGCATTGCCAGTAGATCCAGAGAGGTGATTCTGCCACTTTGCTCTGGTGAGACATCACCTGAAGTACTGCATCCAGGTCTGGAGCCCTCAGTATAGGAAGGACATGGACTGATGGAGCAGATCCAGAAGAGGGCAACAAAAATATCAGGGGATTGGAGCACCTCTGCTACGAAGACAGCCTGAGGGAGCTGAGACAGCCTGGAGAAGAGGAGGCTCCAGGGACCTGAAGGGAGCCTACAAGAAGGATGGAGAGAGACTGTTTACAAAGGCCTGCAGTGATGGGATGAGAGGCAATGGCTTCAAACTAGAGAAGAATAGATCTAGATTGGATGTTAGGAACAAGCTCTTTACCATGAGGATGGTGGAACACTGGAACAGGTTGCCTGAGTAGGTGGTTGGGACCCATCCTTGGAAATATTCAAAGTGAGGCTCTTTAGGGCCCTGGGCAACCTGATCTAGGTGAGGATGCTCCTGATGACTGCAGAGGGGTTGGACTGAATGAGCTTTGGAGGTCCCTTCCCACCCAGACCATTCTGTGATTCTATAACTGAGTAGTGTCCCAGTCTACAGGCTACAGGTTTTCTTGCAGTTTATTAATTCAGGTTCATGTATTGTTCTTAATCTTGAGTTTTCTGTAGCTGCCTGAAAAGATCCACCTCACAGTAATAAAGGCTTATTACTGAGAACATTCCTCACAAAGAAATGCCCTTCTACTGAACACATCCACAGGGAAAGATGTGACAGAAGTATCTGGAGAGATTTAGTTCTCTGTTGCGTGAGAAGAGTTCCCTTCTACCCTGTGAATGAGAAAGAGAGGGGCAGGGAGAAGAGAAGGGCAGAGGGAGATGAAATGCGAAGTTAATGATAAAATGCCATGATTAATAATTTGAAAGATCTTTTGGCATTCACTCTTGTGGAGTCAAACAGTTTAAATTTGTGGCCAAAACAACCACTACCCCTGCTCTTCAGAGCAGGAAGAGAGGGAACGACTGCTACAAAGCACCAGGAGAACAATGACAGAAAAAATGGGAGAGAATATTTGTGAACTAAAAAATAAGTCAGTCAAAACCAGCTGTGGAGAACAAGGTTTTTACTTTTCTCTACATGCACACTTGCATTTTATCTTTTTGACTTAAGGTGATTGCTTGTATTATTGGGCTTGTGGAGTAAGTTCACCCAGAAAAGCGTATCAGCCCGTGGCAAACAGCAAGCAGCGCTAATCAAGATAGTATATGGTGTTAATTTATCTGCACTGCATAGGAAAAGGTGCGAAAGCTGGAGGCATTTAGGGGCAGGACCACCCATGGGGACAGAGCAACAGATGTTCTGTGATTATACCTAACAAATATTTATATTCCTGGCACCTTCCATTCCTTGCTAAAACCTATACCTTTATTATGTGCATGACTGACTCTCTGCTAAGTATGAAATTAGAGCACACTTTCTCATTCAGTTACAAAAAGGATGTTGCCAGACACGTAACTGAGTAAAGCTGTGGCTTCTCAGCAATTCTTCACTGAGCAAAGGTAGTGAAGCTTTTGCAAAATCATAGCAAAACAGTTGGTAAATGTATCAGCTTCTTTGTGTGGGGGCCTGTGTGGATCATCCCTGATGTATGTGGGACTGAAGCTGGCTCTTACATCTTTAGAAACTGGCTGGAGGGCCGGGCCCAGAGAGTGGTGGTCAGTGGTGCCACCTCCAGCTGGAGGCCAGTCACCAGTGGCATCCCACAGGGATCAGTGCTGGGCCCCATCCTCTTCAATGTCTTCATTGATGATCTGGATGAGGGGATTGAGACAGTCATCAGCAAATTTGCAGATGACACCAAGTTGGGAGCAGATGTTGGTCAGTTAGAGGCCAGAAGGGCTCTGCAGAGGGACCTCGACCAACTGGACAGGTGGGCAGAGTCCAACAGGATGGCATTCAACAAGTCCAAGTGCCAGGGGCTGCACTTTGGCCACAACAACCCCATGCAGAGCTACAGGCTGGGGTCAGAGAGGCTGAAGAGCTGTCAAACAGAGAGGGACCTGGGGGTGCTGATCGGCAGCTGCCTGAACATGAGCCAGCAGTGTGCCCAGGTGGATAAGAAGGCCAATGGCATCCTGGCCTGCATTAGGAATAGTGTGGCCAGCAGGAGCAGGGAAGTCATTGTGCCCCTGTACTCTGCATTGGTTAGGCCACACCTTGAGTCCTGTATCCAGTTCTGGGCCCCTCAGTTTAAGAAGGACATTGAGACACTTGAATGTGTCCAGAGAAGGGCAACAAGGCTGGGGAGAGGCCTTGAGCACAGCCCTGTGAGGAGAGGCTGAGGGAGCTGGGGTTGTTTAGCCTGGAGAAGAGGAGGCTCAGGGGCCACCTCATTCCTCTCTACGACTACCTGAAGGGAGGTTGTAGCCAGGAAGGAGTTGGCTTCTTCTCTCTAGCAACCTGCACCAGAACAAGAGGACACAGTCTCAAGCTGTGCCAGGGGAAGTTTAGGCTGGAGGTGAGGAGAAAGTTCTTCACAGAGAGAATCATTTGCCATTGGAATGTGCTGCCCAGGGAGGTGGTGGAGTCACCGTCCCTGGAGGTGTTCAAGAGGGGACTGGACGTGGCACTTGGTGCCATGGTCTAGTCATGGGGTCTGTGGTGACAGGTTGGACTCAATGATCTTCGACGTCTCTTCCAACCTTACTGATACTGTGATACTGTGATCTCATGAGAAAATTGGAATTCCTTTTTCTCCCAAATACATGGGGATTGTCACACACAGAAAAAAAAGGGAAAACAGGGAAAAAATGAAAGGCTAATCTTAGATTTTTTATTAACCCAAGCTCCAATATTTTTATAAAGTGTACCTAGCCTTTAAGACTGGTTGCAGAGAAAATATTGGACATACATCCCCATATTCTACTTGTTAACAAAAACATTGCACAGCTTAAGAGAAACTAAAACCATGGTAATTTTATTAAGTAACCTCATGTTTTTTGTGGAGTGAATTATGCTTTTTGAACTCTGGTTCAAAATAGTAATTCTGAGAATCAACTGAAGATTTATATGAGTTTCATTATGCAGCACGGGTGCTTGTAATACCAGTTTTGTAGTATGACAAATTACACAACTTCATGGAGCTCTTGCTCTCTTTCATTTGTCTTCATAAATGTTACCTTGCAGTGTGCCCAGGTGGCCAAGAAGGCCAATGGCATCCTGGCCAGCATCAGGAATAGTGGCCTGCAGGAGCAGGGAAGTCATTCTGCCCTGGACTCAGCACTGGTTAGGCCACACCTTGAGTCCTGTGTCCAGTTCTGGGCTCCTCAATTTAAGAAGGACATTGAGACTCTTGAATGTGTCCAGGGAAGGGCAACAAGGCTGGGGAGAGGCCTTGAGCACAGCCCTGTGAGGAGAGGCTGAGGGAGCTGGGGTTGCTTAGCCTGGAGAAGAGGAGGCTCAGGGGAGACCTTATTGCTCTCTACAGCTCCTTGAAGGGAGGCTGTAGCCAGGTGGGGGTTGGTCTCTTCTTCCAGGCAGCCAGCACCAGAACAAGAGGACACAGTCTCAAGCTGCACCAGGGGAGGTTTAGGCTGGAGGTGAGGAGAAAGTTCTTCCCAGAGAGAGTTGTTAGCCATTGGGCTGTGCTGCCCAGGGAGGTGGTGGAGTCACCGTCCCTGGGGGTGTTCAAGAGGGGATTGGATGTGACACTTGGAGCCATGGTTTAGTTAGTCATGAGGTGTTGGGTGACAGGTTGGACTTGATGATCTTTGAGGTCTTTTCCAGCCTTATTGATTCTATGATTCTATGATTATTGATGATGACTGATTTATTCCACACAAAGGATGCCTTATCTGTGTCCACCTTACTCACCAGACACTGATATATTGTTATCTGGCAGGGATTTTTAGTAATTTACAAACTACAAAGTAAAATCAAACATTTCTTACTTATTTTTGCTTGCTTGCAAACTTCACTGGGGCTTTTGTTGTGAGAATCTGTTTTCCATTATTTGTTTAGTGGTATTATTTCTGGTGATTGATTAAATGGACTTTTAGAGAGCCTAGAAGGCAAGTGTGGTTTCTGGAATTAAACACTCCCATGTATGAATAATATGATTACATTTTCTCCTTGTGTGGCAGCACTTGCAAATGATACTCTGAATTCATATAAACTTCCACAGACTGTGAATAAATTTCAGCTCCCATTGCTAGGACAAGATTAATGTCATTTTTAATTCAGAATGGTTAAAAATGCAAACCCATCTAATATTTGTCTTTCCTTAGCAAATAGAATCCCAGCCACTAGGAATTTATCTTCTAATTGTGAATGCACATTTAATGGTTACTAAAGGAAAAGAAAAAGAAGACAAAAAAAAAAGGCAGGGGAGAATGAAAGAATTGGTATAAATGGAAAATTTCTTCCTTAGCCACCTGAGAAGCTGCACATGTTCACAAGGGATTTTTGTGGGTATTGAGAGGAGCAAAAGTGACCCATTGCTCTGATCAAACAATGTCAAACACAAGCCCTATGAAGAGAGGCTGAGGGAGCTGGGGTTGCTTAGCCTGGAGAAGAGGAGACTTAGGGGTGACCTTCTTGCTCTCTACAACTACCCGAAGGGAGGTTGTAGCCAGGCAGAGGTTGGTCTCTTCTCCCAGGCAGCCAGTACCAGAACAAGAGGACACAGTCTCAGGCTGTGCCAGGGAAGGTTTAGGCTGGAGGTTAGGAAGAAGTTCTATACAGAGAGAGTGATTGCCCATTGGAATGGGCTGCCTGGGGAGGTGGTGGAGTCACCATCATTGGAGGTGTTCCGGAGGAGACTTGATGGGGTGCTTGGCTGCATGGGTTAGTTGTTTAGGTGGGTTGGATTGGTTGATGGGTTGGACGCCATGATCTTGAAGGTCTCTTCCAACCTGGTTTATTGGTTTATTGTATTGTAAATAGCCAATGTTATCTCCATCCGTAGGGAGATAATTTTCCCATGTATTATATTTTTGTTCAGCTTCAGAAGAGACAAGAGGAAACAAGTAAATCACATGTGAACTGTACAGGAATGATCAGTTAGAAAAGGAAAACAGATGGGATGGGAGTGGAGGAAGACAGAGGAGACCCTGGACTAAGCTTATGACCCTGCACTTTAGGCATGCAGACTTCGATCACTTCAGGGATCTGCTGGCCAAAGTATCATGGGACAAAGCCCTAGACAGAAGGGGGCCCGGGACAGCTGGTCAAGGACCACCTTCTCTGTGCCGAGTTGCAAAGTATGCCACAAAGAGGAAAGCAGGAAAGAATGTTAGGAGACCTGCCTGGATGTGCAAGGAGCTCTTGGACACTCTGGCACAAAAAGAAACTACAAGGAGTGGAAGAGAGGACAGCTGGAATGGGGACATGTAAGGAAGCTTCCTGAGCAGCAAGAGCCCTGGATAGAAAAGCCAAAGCTCAGTTAGAATTAAATCTGGCCAGGGAGAGCAAGGGGAACAGCAGAAGTTTCTATAAGGACATTAATGGCAAAAGGAAGACTAAGGAACGTGTGGGCCCCTCAGAAAGGAAATGGCAGAACTGGGGACAAGTGATGTGCAGAAGGCTGAGGTTCTCAATGATTTCTTTACCTCAGTCTTCACTGGCAAGGGCTCCCAAAACCACAGAAGATAATGGCAGGGGCTGGAAGAAGGAACTGCCCAGGGTGAGTGAAGATCAGGTTCATGACCATCTGAAGAACTTGAGAGTGTTCAAGTCCATGGGACACCATGGGACACACCCATAGGTGCTGAGGGAACTGGGGAGGAGGTTGCTAAACCACTCTCTATTATATTACAAAAGCCCTGGCAGTCTGGGGAGGTCTCCACTGACTGGGAAAGGGGAAACATAACTCCCATTTTCAGGAAGGGAAAGAGGGATGACCCAGGGAACTACAGGCCAGGCAGTCTCACCTCTGTGCCTGGTAAGATCATGGAGCAGATCCTCCTGGAGGCACTGCTGAGGCAGAAGAATAACAAAGAGGTGATTGAACACAATCAGCAGGGCTGCACCAAGGGCAAATCCTGCCTGACAAACCTGGTGGCCTTCTATGACAAGGTCACAACATCAATAGATGAATGCTGAGCAGCTGAGGTCATTGACCTGGACCTGAGCAAAGCCTTCAACACTGTCCCACCCCACATCCTGGTCTCCAAGCTGGTGCAGGATGGGTTCCATGGAAGGACCATTCAGTGGATACAGGATTTATGGCCACACCCAAAGAGTGGCTGTCAATCATCCATGTCCAAGTGGAGGCCAGGGACAAGTGGAGTCCCTCAGGGATCAGTCCTGGGACCAGGCTTGTTTAACATCTCTGCTGGTGCCAGGGACAGTGGCATTGAGTGCACCCTCAGCAGGTTTGCTGATGACACCAAGCTGTGTGGTGCAGCAGACACACTGGAGAGAAGGGATCCATCCAGAGGGACCCTGAGAGGCTAGAGAGCTGGGCCCATGACAACCTCATGAGGTTCAACAAGACCAAATGCATCTGGGTCCTGCATCTGAGTTGGGGCAATCCCAAACCCCGATGTAATCTGGGCAGGGAGTGGCTTGAGAGCAGCCCTGAAGAAAAGGACCTGGGGGTGCTGGTGGATGAGAAACTCAGCATGAGCCACCAGTGTACATCTGCAGCCCAGAAAGCCAATTGTATTCTGGGTTGTATCAAAAGAATTGTGGCCAGTGGGTTGAGAGAGTTGATTCTCCCCCTCTACTCCACTCTGGTGAGACCCCACCTGGAGTACTGTGTGCAGTTATGGAGCCCCTGTTACAAGAAAGATATGGAATGTGTCCAGAGAAGGGCCATGAGGATGATCAGTGGGTGGGAGCATCTCTTCTAAGAGGGCAGGCTGAGAGAGTTGGGGTTGTTCAGAAGAGAAGGCTCTGAGGAGATCTCATTGTGGCCTACCAGTATTTAAAGGGGGAAGTTGTTCACCATAAGGGTGGTGAGACACTCCAACAGGTTGCCCAGGAAGCTAGTACAAGTCCCATCCCTGGAAGTTTTTAAGGCCAGGCTGGATGTGACTCAGGGCAACCTGATCTAGAGGAAAGTGTCCCTGCCCATGGCAGGGGGTTGGTACTGGATAGAGAATAGAGAATTAAACAAGTTGGAAAGATCTCAGAGATCATAAAGTCCAACCTATCACCCAACACCATCTGATCAACTAAACCATGGCACCAAGTGCCTCATCCAGGCTCTTCTTAAACACCTCTAGTGATGGTGACTCCACCACCTCCCTGGGCAGCACATTCCAATGGCCAAACTCTCTTGCTGGGAAGAACTTCTTCCTAACATTCAGCCTAAGCCTCCCCGGGTACAGCTTGAGACTGTGTCCTCTTGTTCTGGTGCTGGTTGCCTGGGAGAAGAGACCAACCCACACCTGCCTACAACCTCCCTTCAGGGAGCTGTAGAGGGCAAGAAGGTCACCCCTGAGCCTCCCTTTCTCCAGGCTAAGCAACCCCAGCTCCCTCAGCCTCTCCTCACAGGGCTGTGCTCCAGACCCCTCCCCAGCTTTGTTGCCCTTCTCTGGACACCTTCCAGCAAGTCAACATCTTTCCTAAGCTGAGGGACCCAGAACTGGACACAGGACTCAAGGTGTGGCCTAACCAATGCAGCGTACAGGGGCAGAATGACCTCCCTGCTCCTGCTGGCCACACTGTTCCTGATGCAGGCCAGGATGCCATTGGCCTATTTGGCCACTGATGGCTCATGTTCAGCTGCTATCAACCAGCACCCCCAGGTCCCTCTCTGCCTGGCTGCTCTCCACTCACTCTGACCCCAGCCTGTAGCACTGCATGGGGTTGCTGTGGCCAATGTGTAGAAACCAGCACTTAGCCTTATTAAATCTCATCCCGTTGGCCTCTGCCCACCCATTCAGCCTGTCAAGGTCCCTCTGCAGAGCTCTCCTACCCTCTAACAGATCAATTCCTGCCCCCAGCTTGGTGTCATCTGCAAATTTACTGATGATGGACTCAATGCCCTCATCCAGATCATCAATAAAGATGTTGAAGAGCATGGGGCCCAGCACTGATCCTTGGGGCACACCAGTAGTGACAGGCCGCCAGCTGGATGTGGCACCATTCACCACCACTCTCTGGGCTCAGCCTCCAGCCAGTTCCTAACCCAACTCAGTGTGATCCTGTCCAAGCCATGGGCTGCCAGCTTAGCCAGGAGTTTGCTGTGGGGGACGGTGTCAAAGGCCTTGCTGAGGTCCAGGCAGACTACATCCACAGCCTGCCCCACATCCACCAGGCAGTCACCTGAGATCAGGTTGGTGAGGCAGGACCTGCCCTTCCTAAATCCATGCTGGCTGGGCCTGATCCCTTTGCCACCCTGTAAGTGCTGTGTTATTGCACTCAAGATGACCTGCTCCATAATCTTGCCTGGCACTGAGGTCAGGCTGACAGGCCTGGAGTTTTCAGGTTCCTCCTTCTGGCCCTTCTTGTGGATGGGCATCCCATTGACAGCTTCCAGTCATTTGGGACCTCTCCAGTGAGCCAGGACTGGAGGAAAATGATGGAGAGCAGCTTAGCCAGCTCATCTGCCAGCTCTCTCAGCACCCTAGGATGGATCCCATCTGGTCCCATGGACTCATGGGGATCCAAGTGGCTCAGCAGGTCTCTAACTGCTTCCTCATGGAACACAGGGGAACTATACTGCTCCCTGCCTCCATCTGCCAGCTCAGGAGGCCACTTGTCCTGCAGACAATGTATTCTGCTGTTGAAAATTGAAGCAAAAAAGTTGTTAAGTACCTCTGCCTTTTCCTCATCTTTCGTTACTACGTTCCCCTCCATGCCCACCAAGGAGTGGAGGTTGTCCTTGGCCTCCTCTTGCCATTAATATATTTGTAGAAGCATTCTTTGTTCTTCACAGCAGTGCCAGGCTAAGCTCTAAATGGGCTTTTGCCTCTCTAATTTTTTTCCTACATGACCTGGCAACATCCTTAAACATTCCATGGGTCACCTCTCCTTTCCCAAGATGATGCACCCTCTGTTTTTCCCTTAATTCACTCAGAAGCTCATTGTCCATCCAGGCTGTCTGCCCTGGGGCTCATCATCTGGCACATTGGCACAGCCTGTTCTGAGCCATCAAGAGTTCTTTCTTGAAGCAGCTGCAGCCCTCCTGGACCCCTTTGTTTTTAAGGGCTTCCGAGCTAGATCCTTAAGTAGCCTGAAGTCTGCCCTCCGGAAGTCCAGAGTGGAGGTTTTGTTGCTGCCCCTCTTAGCTTGGCTGCATATTGAACACTCAGTTATCTCATGGTCACTGCACCCCAGACAGCCTTCAACCACCACATCTCCCACCAGCCCTTCTCTGCTTGTGAAAAGAAGGTCAAGCAAAGCCTTACCCCTGGTAGGCTCATACAGCAGCTGGGATAAGAAGCTGTCCTGCATGCGCTCTACGAACCTCCTAGGCTGTCTCCTCTCTGCTGTGTTGAGTTCCTATCAGATATCTGACAGGTTAAAATCACCCATAAGAACAAGGTCTGGTGATCTTGAGACAGCCTCTAGCTGCCTATAGAATAATTCATCAACTTCTTCATCCTGGTTGGGTGGTCTATAACAGACTCCAACTAGGATGTCAGCCTTGTTGGCCTTCCCTCTAATTCTCACCCACAGGCACTCAACTTGGTCATCCTTAGTCTCTAGCTCAACAACATCTAGTGCCTCCCTGATGTACAGGGCCACTCCTCCATCCCTTCTCCCTTGCCTGTCTCTACTGAAGAGCCTGTCAATTGCAGCGCTCCAGTCATGTGAGTCGTCCCACCACATCTCTGTGATGGCAACTACATCATAACTTTCCTGCTGCAACAAGGCTTCCAGCTCCTCTTGTTTGTTACCCATGCTGTGTGCATTAGTGTACATGCACTGCAGCTGGGCTGCTGGTTTCACCCCTGGCTCCAGCTTATCACCCCCAGACTCCTGCCTGGGGGGACTGGTTTCAGCCCCTTCCCCCTTTGAATCTAGTTTAAAGCCCTGTCAATGTGTCCTGCCAACTCCCTTCCTAAAACCCTTTCCCTCCTGTGGGATAGGCTGTTCTCATGTGCTAGGATCTTTCTCCCCTTTGTGACAGATGTACTCCATCTGTTGCTAGCAGACCTGGTGCCATAGAAAGCTCCCCAAGATCAAACCCCCAAAATTCTGTTGGTGGCAGCAGCCTCTGAGCCACTTGTTAATCATACTTGTTTTCCTCTTCCTTTCAGTGTTCCTTCCTGCAACTAAGGGTATTGATGAAAAATTTACCAGTGCCCCTGACCCCTCAGCCAGTTTTCCCAGACCTTTGAAGTCCTTTCTGATTGCCTTGGGACCTCTGGTTTCAACCTCATCGCTCCCTACCTGCATAACTATCAAGGGATAGTAATCAGAGGACTGTACCAGACTAGGCAGCCTTCTGGTAATATCTCTGACCCAGGCCCCAGGGAGGCAGCAGACTTCCCTGTGGGAAGGATCCAGCCAATATATGGGGCCCCCTGTTCCCCTCAGGAGGGAATCACCAATCACAATTACCCTCCTCTTTTTCTAAGGGAACAAGTCCTGATGCAGGGGGCAGGCTGTTTGGCTTTAGGCAACACCTCAGGTGGTGTCTCTTTTGCCTTCTCTTTCACCTTAGCCTCAGCTTCCAGTGCCCCATATTTGTTCTGCAAGGGCAGCTGGGAAGGGGAGAGGAGCTGTGAGGGTTTTCCCTCGCCTCTCCTAACAGGGACCTGTATCCATTCCCTGCTGAGTCACCTCCCTCTGCTAGAGGAGTCTGCAGAGCCTGGTTCCTCAAATCCAACTCCCTTTCACATTCCCCTACAGTCCTAAGTCCAGCAACTTCTTCCTTCAATTCAGCTACTAGGTTAAGCAGATAACCGAGCTGTGCACGTCTAATGCAGGTGGTGTCTCCACTGCCCTCCATTTCAGGTGCCAGGCCCCAGCACTCTCTGCAGCTGGTTGCCTGCACACCTGCCTGCTTCAGTTCAACCTCAGTCTGGGTCGACACAGATCTTTTGAAAACAGCTTTGTGGTGAGTTACAGCCATCCCTGTCCCTGGCCATGTGACATGACTGGAGAACGAAGGAGCCCAGGAGACTCAGCACCTCCCTCCCTCTGGTGAAAACAAGGCCCCCACTGCAGCATCTGTGCCCATGCCACACCGGCCTCTCGGGAGAGAAAAGCTGGCTTGGGGGGTTGGGGGGATGTGCTGCTCTGGTGCTGCCTTGGTGTGCTGCAGCTGTGCACCGAGATGATCCTTGAGGTCCCTTCTCACCCTGACAATTCCGTGGCGACACAGAAGAGAAGAAGAAGATAGAAGTAAACACTTGAACTACCACAAGGGAAAAAAAAAGAAAGAAAAAAAGCTAAAGCTTCACATATTCCTTAGCACATAACCACATCTTCTCCTGGAGGGAAAGGGACAGAAAATCTTTCTCTTGCCCCTCTCTCTGCCCACCTGAGTGCAAATCTTGGAGAAGCCATGTGAGAACACGAAATGCTACCTTATTCCTTCACAGACACAGGTTACCCTGTGATCATGTGTAAAGGATTCTTCCAGCAATTTTATCAACACTGCCTTGCTCTGATTTCCAGATTTTCTTTTCTGAATGAAATGAACAGTTCATTAACCATGAGTGCCTGGGGTCGATCTTCATGTTTTAAAAGAAACAAAACCCATTTTTGGCAGCAGCTTCTTTTCTTTAAAACAAGACAAGAATTGGAATTGTATTATTTTCCCTAAAAGACAACTGATACTAAGCTTGATCTTACTCATTGTTTGTGAGCAACCTCATATTATGCCACAAATTGTTGCACAGAGCAGTAACAGCTGGTTTGTTGATTTTCTAGGAAAACACATGGAGAAAATGTATCTCTTGTGTTTGTAAGCTCTTCATATTCTGCAAAATGTGTTTTAAACTTGAGCCAGCAGTGTGCCCAGGTGGCCAAGAAGGCCAATGGCATCCTGGCCTGCATCAGGAACAGTGTGGCCAGCAGGAGCAGGGAAGTCATTCTGCCCTATGCTCAGCACTGGTTAGGGCACACCTTGAGTCCTGGGTCCAGTTCTGGGCCCCTCAGTTTAGGAAAGATGTTGAGCTGCTGAAAGGTGTCCAGAGAAGGGCAACAAAGCTGGGGAGGGGTCTGGAGCACAGCCCTGTGAGGAGAGGCTGAGGGAGCTGGGGTTGCTTAGCCTGGAGAAAAGGAGGCTCAGGGGAGACCCTATTGCTCTCTACAGCTCCCTGAAGGGAGGTTGTAGGCAGGTGGGAGTTGGTCTCTTCTCCCAGGCAACCAGCACCAGAACAAGAGGACACAGTCTCAAGCTGCACCAGGGGAGGTTTAGGCTGGAGCTTAGGAAGAAGGTCTACACAGAGAGAGTGATTGCCCATTGGACTGTGCTGCCCAGGGAGGTGGTGGAGTCACCATCACTGGAGGTGTTCAGGAGGAGACTTGATGGGGTGCTTGGTGCCATGGTTTAGTTGATTAGGTGGTGTTGGGTAATAGGTTGGACACAATGATCTTGAAGGTCTCTTCCAACTCAGTCTATTCTATTCTATTCTATTCTATTCTATTCTATTCTATTCTATTCTATTCTATTCTATTCTATTCTATTCTATTCTATTCTATTCTATAGTGGAGGAATTCCATGCAGCTGCTCTCCATGCAGTCTGAGGGGTAGATGACAGAAGTGCCCTCCTCCCTCTTAGTATGTGTCCTGATGACTTCTGTCATTAAATGCTGCTTCTTGTTATTTGGTACTTGTCCGTCACTCACATATTCCGTGGCCTGCTGCTGTGGCTGCTTTCTAAACTCTGATGTGTTCTTCAATCCAGTGTCACAAGATGTGTCTGTAAATTGTGGTGGCTGGCAGATGGAAGAAAGAAACTCAAGGACATTTTTTTCCCCCAAACACACTTTAAATCTCAGATTACCATAGAGATTCTCACCTCTTTTGCAGCTGAATTAATCCCTCATATCAAAACTGAATTTCTTCAGATCCTCTCCAAACACATGGCCAAATATTTCGTCAGTTGTTCTCTTGTTAGTATACATTAACCTCATTAATTTCATGACAGATCATCTCTCTGGCAGCTTGAAGTCCATAGCTCCATATTTGTTGATACAGCCTGTGGAGATCTAAGCTCTTTAATTTGTAATTGTTATATGTAATTTTCTAAATATAAAATGCAATTCAGTCACAGGATACTCAGCATCACTCAGATCTAATCTATAGTGTCAGCAAGCCCATTTCACTGACATTACTGTTTTGACACTGAGTATAATAGAAATGATTAAGCCAGGATGAGAGCAACACTTATTTGACTGCTGTCAGCTACTGAACCACAATAGGCCAGAACACAGATTCTATTCAGCTGATGAAATGTGAAACTTGATATGCTGCTGCAAAATGTTAGTAACCACAATGGCATATTTCAATCCCTATTTGATTTTATAAATGTTTAGTTTCACTCTCTTCAACCCAGCCTCAGACAAAAGCAATTTCTGTTTCACTACTGTAAGGAATAGCAACCAAACTTCTTTCTCTCAGATTCACTGTGTCCAGGCATGTGTCAAGGCCCTTTTTAAATGCATTTATTATTTTCAAATGGAGGAGTGCATTCAGATGGGGGCGCAGATGGAAAGGATATGAACAATAGTCGCCCTTGTGACTTTAATGTGAAGATTAAGATTCATCATGGTAGGCATGTAATGTAATGGAAATACATATCATGGACCTTCCACCCTGCCAGCAGAATGTATGCTTTGTTCTGACATAATTTGCTATTGCTAGGCTTGGAGATGCAGGCACAGCTGGGAGTGCTAAGTGGGTATTTCTTCAAAATAGGTGTTTGCTTCCCTTTACAATACAATACAATACACCAGGTTGAAAGAGACCTTCAAGATCATCACGTCCAACCCATCAACCAATCCAACCCACCTAAACAACTAACCCATGGCACCAAGCACCCCATCAAGTCTCCTCCTGAACACCTCCAATGAAGGTGACTCCACCACCTCCCCAGGCAGCCCATTCCAATGGGCAATCACTCTCTCTGTAGAGAACTTCTTCCTAACATCCAGCCTAAACCTCCCCTGGCGCAGCCTGAGACTGTGTCCTCTTGTTCTGGTACTGGCTGCCTGGGAGAAGAGACCAACCTCTGCCTGGCTACAACCTCCCTTCGGGTAGTTGTAGAGAGCAAGAAGGTCACCCCTGAGCCTCCTCTTCTCCAGGCTAAGCAACCCCAGCTCCCTCAGCCTCTCCTCATAGGGCTTGTGTTCCAAACCCCTCACCAACTTCGTTGCCCTTCTCTGGACACCTTCCAGCAAGTCAACATCCTTCCTAAACTGAGGGGCCCAGAACTGGACACAGGACTTAAGGTGCAACCTAACCAGTGCAGTGTACAGGGGCAGAATGACCTCCCTGCTCCTGCTGGCCACACTGTTCCTGATGCAGGCCAGGATGCCATTGGCCTTCTTGGCCACCTGGGCACACTGCAGGCTCATGTTCAGCCTACCATCAACCAGTACCCCCAGGTCCCTCTCTGCCTGGCCACTCTCCAGCCACTCTGACCCCAGCCTGTAGCACTACATGGGGTTGCTGTGGCCAATGTGCAGAACCCAGCACTTGGATGTGTTCAATCTCCTGCCCTTGGCCTCTGCCCATCTGTCCAGCCTGTCGAGGTCCCTCTGCAAAGCCTCTCTGCCCTCCAGCAGATCAACTCCTGCCCCCAGCTTGGTGTCGTCCGCAAATTTACTGATGATGGACTCGATGCCCTCATGCAGATCATCAATAAAGATGTTGAAGAGCATGGGGCCCAGCACTGAGCCTTGGGGCACATTTTATATAATTTTACATCATTATGCTGTCACATGTCCTGTGGTGTAAGGCTGACAAAATGGGCACAGACAAGGCCATGTAATGCTGTAAGCAAATACCTGTCTCTCTTGTGTCTGAAAAGCCATTTTCCTTTCAGCTATGTGCACAGATGATCCATAGTGCTACTTCAAGGTATTTCAAATTACATTTACAGGCTGTCTTGGCTTTTTCCCCCCTGGTTTTATAGTTCACAAGATTTCAGTTTAGTTAGTTCAGTTGTTCACAAAAGTGTTATCCACACATGCTGGGTTTGCCTGGGACAGAGTTAATTTTCTCAGTAGTTAGTGTGGGGTTGTGTTTTTGGATTTATGCTGGAAACAGTATTGGTAATTCAGGGAAGTTGTAGTCATCGCTGAGCAGTGCTTACACAGAGCCAAAGCCTTTTCTGCCTCTCATCCCACCCCACCAGCAAGTAGACTGAGCACAAGGCATTGGGAGGGGACACAGCTCAGAGAGCTGATCCCAGCTGTCCAAAGTCCATGTCCTATGACATGCTCAACATATAACAATGAGGAAAGAAGAAGGAAGGGGGATGTTCAGAGTGTGGCTTTTGTTTTCCCAAGGAACACTATGAGTGATGGAGCTTGGCCTACCACCTACCTGACTGCTAGTGGAAGTGATGAATGAGTTCCTTGTTTTGCTTGTGCACACAACCTATTAAACTGTCCTTATCTCAACACAAGAGTTTTCTCACTTTTACCCTCCCAATTCTTTTTCCCATCCCACCCAAGGGGACGAGAGACTGATTTGATTGGGGTTAAATTAACAAGGTGGGAATTACAAAAATATAGTTATCTTTATTTTTCCTGAAAACCCTGCCCCAAAATTAGGTATAAAACTTATTTGATTATTTACAGGTTCTATTAGGTCATGAATTCTACCAGGATGCTTATGGGCAACTTTAGTATAATTCAGAGAATTCAGAAAATGGAAAAGGCTAAGACACAAAATAGCTTCACTCCACTTATAAAATCAGAGGCAAGCAAGGGCCCCAGGGAAGGCCAATGAGAATTCTGGTTTTATTCAGGAGGATGGAGCAGGAAGTTGGAGACGGTCCCTAGGTCCTTCTTTGGTGGCAGGCTCCAGAACTGCAGGTTTTATAATCCAGTTTGTGGATAATGTGGCACAGATCCGAAGGAAAAGGACCTGCCAGAATCAAAGCGTCCATAGACACAGCTACCATGAGGGAAGCCTGTGCAGCAGCACTGTCTGAGCAGTGCAAGAAAGCCACAGCTTCACGGCAGGCAGGGTCGCTCCACGGCAGGCAGGGAGCAGGACCCCAGGGCAGGCAGGTCTGGGGAGAAGCCAGGTCCCAGTGCTGGTTTCTCCAATTTTACCACGAACGCAGAACAAGTCCAAGATGAGAGCGGAAAATGGGGGCGAGCAAGGTGAAGGTGAGAGCCCCAACCACTTTCTGGTCACTCTATTCAAGACGTTTCTAGCCAAAGTGTCCAAGGCCAATGTATCCTGGGCACGAAGCGCCCTGCTAATCATAGCTCCCAAACCCAGCAGACCTCCCTGACCAGTAAATACCTTGTGAGTGACCTCCACCCCCGGCGGGAAGAATGGGCACCGTTTACCTGTCCCCAGGGGAAGGGGAAGGCAATTTCACACCTTGAAAGGAAATTTTGTGCCTTTGTCTTTCCCCATTCAAACCTCCGCTGATGGAGATGGGGGAAGGGGGGTTTGGAGCACTCTGTAACAGTGAGTCAACCTGGGGTGAACCCCCAACAACCTATCACCTAAGGCAGTGCAGAATAAGTGTTTCATTCACAGAATCCAGATTACATTAAGAATTTTGAAAAAGCAGGTGAGAATGAGGCATGGGACACCCTACCAGACAGAGCTGACTCAGAAGATACTGAGCATCCTCAGTAGCAGTGGCAACTCTCACCAGTGGAGGTAGGCAACATCTTGCCATCTTCAGAGGCTGTTTTTTTGTCACTTTGACATGAGGTGCTCCTGCTCTGGTATTGGTGATTGACTTTGTACAAGGTAGAACCAAAATTTTGAAAACAAGAAGACTGCATGAAACACTTCTAGCAGAGTAGAAGCCCTCAGGTGTCTTATAATGCAATTGTAAGGTTGCATAAATGGCTTTATAAGTTTACCTCTTAAATGACATATAACCTCAGGACCTGATGCAGGCTAGGATGCCATTGGCCTTCTTATCCACCTGGGCACACTGCTGGCTCCTGTTCAGTCAGCTGTCAATCAGCACCCCCAGGTCCCTCTCTGTTTGGCAGCTCTCAGCCACTCTGACCCCAGCCTGTAGCTCTGCCTGGGGTTGTTGTGGCCAAAGTGCAGCCCCTGGCACTTGGACTTGTTTAATGCCATCCTGTTGGACTCCGCCCACCTGTCCAGTCAGTCGAGGTCCCTCTGCAGAGCCCTTCTGTCCTCTAACTGACCAACATCTGCTCCCAACTTGGTGTCATCTGCAAACTTGCTGATGACTGTCTCGATCCCCTCATTCAGATCATCAATAAAGACATTGAAGAGGACAGGGCCCAGCACTGATCCCTGTGGGATGCCACTGGTGACTGGCCTCCAGCTGGATATGGCACCATTTGTCACCACTATTATTATAAATATCCAAAGATTTTCTTCTTCAAGTGAGTGTAAGCATTCCCTATTGATATGCAATTTCACATGATGTGCTGTACATAACTTCAATTATTCTTATCTTTGTTGTTTCTCATTAGCTGTACTTTGCCAGACCACTGAAACACTGACTCAAGAGGATACAGAAGTACATATATTACACCATGGTGCAATTTTAGCATTAATTGAGCAGTGCTATCACAGATAAGGGAGAACTTCAGAACAGACTTATTAGGTTTAGATAGATATAAAACTCTGTATTAACTGGAAATTCCAGAAAAAATATTTACAGAGAGATACCTGCAAGTCAGCAGTGGGGTATTTATCTTGGGATATGCAATATTTGGCAGAATTTATATTGTTAAGGAATATAATTCCTTAATTTATAAACAATATGGCAAATAGCAGTAATAATATTAATACCCTTTTGTTAATATGAAGAATGGCCCAAAACACATTAAATGGGTTGGATGTTCAGTTAGAATAGGTATTTGCAGTGGGGTGTGCAGCGTTCAGGCAGCTGTGACAATTCTGCAATTCCTCAGCGGTAGGAATATCAGCAAGAGAGAAGCCCCAGGAGCGAGATGGCATCGAGCACACGGGGGAGACTGACAAGAGCTGTTAAGCCAAAGAGCAATCAATTAATTACTCACAGCTGGTTCCACCCAAGTGGGAAGTGCTGCTGCTGTGTGTTGAGGCTTAGGGGCTCTCCTGTGCCAGGCACGGCAGGCTGCTGACAGGAATGCCACAAGGTCCCAGGGCTGGTCTGGCTTCAGCAGACAGCAGGCTGGTTATGAGGCTTCTCACAACAGGCACTTGCTTTGTCCTGGGGAAACTGAAGCACAGCAAAGTTCTAGTTGCAAGGGGAAGCAGGCTTCGCTCTGGCTCCAAGGTTTGTGGCTTCTCTCATAGCTTGCAGCGTGTAGGCTTGTGGCTTTATCCCAGGCTCTGGACTGGGCACTCGAGGCGATGCAACTCAAGGCAACTTCAAGCCAGGGAGGTCACAGAATCACAGAATCACCAAGGTTAGAAGAGACCTCAAAGATCATCAAGTCCAACCTGTCACCACAGGCCTCATGACTAGACCATGGCACCAAGTGCCATGACCATTCCTCTCTTGGACACCTCCAAGGATGGTGACTCCACCACCTCCCTGGGCAGCACATTCCAATGGCTTAGGTCTAAGCAAGTTTAAGCAAGGCTGTGGTGGTTTGAGCCTTAACTGGAAGTTAAGAGCTCAGGTGGGGGCAAGGCTGAGAATCTCTCCTCCACTCCCCCCTCTCTCTCCCAACAGAGAGAGGAGATAAGGAAGGAGCAAATCCACCAAACAATAATTTGGAGTTGGGTTGGAAGTAGAGAGGTAAAGAGTTGTCTTTAAACAATATATATATATAACAATAACAGGAAAAGGTTCACAAGGGCAAGGAACAAGGATGGATGGGAGGGGGACAAAACCAAGATAATAATACAAAACCAGCCTTTCTCTGAGGAAGTGTGGAGGCAGCAGAGAGAAGGATCAGGTCTGACCACGTGCCAGAGGAGCAGGAGGGCAGCTGCAGTAGCTCTCATCCAGCAGAGGCAGGAGCCAGAGAAGAAGTCTCAACAGCTACGATGTCCTGCTTTTTATACCCTAGCTGGGCAGGGAGGGGGAGTGGAACAGACTCAGCTTCCCAGGTGAAAAATGCCCTGCAGGGAGTGAAAAGTACCTGCCAGTCCTCCACCCTGCTTTGTTCTTTTGTTTTCAGAAAAGGGTGTTAACCCACCACAAAGGCAAAGCTTAAGCAAGGCTTAAGCAAGTCAAGGTGACTAGAAATCAGCCTCTACATGTATCTTGCCCAAGATTTGCTTGGGCCAATAGGGCAACTGAAACCAGCACATATAGCTACCCAAAGAAAACGGTTCTGCCAGGCTGTGGCCATAAAAGGCAGAACCATAGGCCTGGTCAGGCAGGAGCAGTGCCAGTACGTGTGCCCTTAGCCCAGAAGGAGAGTGCCCAGACACCCATGGTCCTGTCCCCTGTGTTCCTTTTCCCATGTTACCCTGACTTTCTGCAGGAAGGAAGGGGGAGAGGGGGACCATGTCTAGACACATCAGGGTCCATCTGGGTTCCTGCTGGGCCTCGTTTGGCCCTACCATGACATATATGCTAAAGAAAGTAGAAAAGAACTGGCTAAAGCAGGGAAGCAACATGAGTGGGGCATGAGTTCATGTTTAGAGCAGGGAATGTTGAGTTTTGTCACTGGCTATTGCTATATTTTTTTTGGCATGACAAAACAAAGTAAATTAATTTTCCTTCTGAGAAATGGTTGTAGTTCTGTGCAATTTCCAAGGGCTGTAATAAGACTGAAGGAAGTGACATTTATGGAGGGATAGAAATTCTTCATATCAAAGCTCGTATAGGAAGGATCTTTTCTTCTACGACAAGTGATTGTGGCAGACCATGAGGGCTGGACTTTCACCAGGGGAGACATGTGCCAGTGGACAGCAGCTAACTGTGCTTGCCATGGCAATGAATTGGTAAATCCCACCGAGCGCGCCAACTTCTGTGTGGCTTGTCTGCCTTGTTGACTGCACAAATCTGGGCAGAGAAGAGAGTGCAGCCAGGAAAGGGTGTTATGAATATGCCCTCGGAAATGAGCGGCAGATATATCAATGAAAATATAGGTTAACTCTGCAAGGGGGTATGTACAGTCCCCTGCACAGGTATCGATATTCGGTTAGTGGAAGTACCTCTACAGAATGTTTATGTGTGGGCACTTAAACCAAACGATTCACAGAACTTAGAATCAAAACTGATTCGGAGAGCGGCGGGGGAGGGGTTGGTCCGTTACCGGTGATCCTCCACCCGGAGCGGTTTGCACGCTACCCCAACTGCAACTCTATGAAGCGAGGCTTGGCTTGCTCGCAAGCTGAGAGCTTCGTGGAGTCTTCCCTTAATAATGTTTATAGTCCGGGGAACGTGGCACGGATGTGCCGTAATAAGGACGCAGGAAATGGCGCTGACCGTGTGGCTGCGCCGCCTGGCTGCTGCTGCTCCGGGATACAGAGGTTCCCCGCCCGGGACGGCACTGTGGCAGTTCAGCAGCGCTGGTTCACATGGGCTACCAGGTTTTCTCCTGCAGCAATGGGTCACGCAGCGGTTGATCCCACGGGGTACTGTCCACGGCACTGCACACAGCTGGGTGACGGTGGCAAAGTACCGCGAGGCCTCTTGGAGCACTGGTTTGAGTCCCGGGCAAGGTGGACCACCACAGCACTGATATGTTGTGGCAGGGTGGAGAAAGTTCACACACACACACAAAAGAATCCACAGCTAACTCAGCCGGAGAAGCAGATGAAAGCTATATTTACAAGCAGAAATGGAATGCAATGAATATGTACAAAAATATACAATATATACAGAAATATACAGCAATGTATGTAATACAGGAGACCTTTTTGCCGCCCTGCAGCCAGGGGGGTTTGGCCTGTCCCCCCCCTTCTCCCTCCCTACCTCCCGTTTTTCCAAAAAGGGTTAGAGAAAGAGAGAAAGGAAGGTAATTAAAGGGGAAAAAATTCTGTTAAGCTCAAAAGCGAATGCAAGAGTTAGCTTTCTTATCTGGTTAGCTCTGTTAATCCAAGGTCACTGTGCTCCGCAAGCTGTTGCTTCAGAGAGAGAGAAGCAGGCCAGCTCACAGGACAGAGAGAAGAACAGACAGAACAGACAGAACAGACTAAGCTAAAACTTACAGTTGCATTCTACCAATGAAATCAGTTTAGCATGTCTTTGTTTTCATTCAAATATCAAAAACATTCAGCCAGAGTGTTCAGAAAGTGTCCATTTCTTAAAGGCACAGCCTAAACCGGTCACATACGTGCGCAGATACAGGCTCAAACACGAATTGGGGGGGGGGGGGGCTCATCACCAAACAACCCCTATTTACCATTTCGAGCATCTGTTGCTAACACAAACATTAACCAATGAACTGGCATCTGCCAACTATGGCGTAAGCTTATGCTGTAAACAGGGAAACTCACATACAGCCTGGCCCTTGTATACCACAGGGGTGAGACCAGCCCAGGCAGGCAGTTTACCTGGACTCAGTGGTGCCAGGATCCCCCTGCCGCCTCCAGAAAGGAGGGGGAACAAAGGAGGGTTAACGCACAGAGAAATATGTCCTAGAAATATTTGGGGCACAACCCTGGCCATAAGCATCATTCACTACAAAGGGGCTGACAAGAGCTGGGTAGGAACCATTTCTTTTATCCTCTCTGTCCTCTTCCAGTAATTTTTGAAGTTTAAATAAAATGGGTCCTGTTCCACAGGCAACTTAATCTAAAAAAGGAAAGAACATGCTGGGCTGGGGGCTTACAAATGCAATGAGAAAAGCAGGAATGATGTGCTTTTATACTTTGGCATTTTTAAAACATTTTCAACTTTAAAAAATATTTGATGCAATTTTTTCTTATTGTAGGTTCATGTAGGTTTCATTCTGAATAAAAAGAAAGAACAACTCTTCTAGCAGGAATAGCTCTACACTTTCCCTCAGTGACTTGTGAGAAGTTCCTAGCTGTGCTGGACAGAGGGGCAGAATCCAAGGGCAGGAGATTGAACAGATCCAAGTACCGGGTTCTGCACATTGGCCACAACAACCCCATGCAGTGCTACAGGCTGGGGTCAGAGTGGCTGGAGAGCAGCCAGGCAGAGAGGGACCTGGGGGTGCTGGTTGATGGTAGGCTGAACATGAGCCTGCAGTGTGCCCAGGCAGCCAAGAGGGCCAATGGCATCCTGGCCTGCATCAGGAACAGTGTGGCCAGCAGGAGCAGGGAGGTCATTGTGCCCCTGTACACTGCACTGGTTAGGCCACACCTTGAGTCCTGTGTCCAGTTCTGGGCCCCTCAGTTTAGGAAGGAGGTTGACTTGCTGGAAGGTGTCCAGAGAAGGGCAACGAAGTTGGTGAGGGGTTTGGAACACAAGCCCTATGAGGAGAGGCTGAGGGAGCTGGGGTTGCTTAGCCTGGAGAAGAGGAGACTGAGGGGTGACCTTATTGCTCTCTACAACTACCTGAAGGGAGGTTGTAGCCAGGCAGAGGTTGGTCTCTTCTCCCAGGCAGCAAGCACCAGAACAAGAGGACACAGTCTCAGGCTGCACCAGGGGAGGTTTAGGCTGGAGGTTAGGAAGAAGTTCTATACAGAGAGAGTGATTGCCCATTGGAATGGGCTGCCCATGGAGGTGGTGGAGTCACTTTCATTGGAGGTGTTCAGGAGAAGACTTGATGGGGTGCTTGTTGCCATGATCTATTTCTTTAGGTGGGTTGGATTGGTTGATGGGTTGGACGCGATGATCTTGAAGGTCTCTTCCTACCTGGTGTATTGTATTGTATTGTATTATATCTGTGTGCACATGGACTTCTGAGCATGCTTCCCTTCCCAGGGAAGTAAAGCTTTGGGGTTTTGTGCTTTGGGCTGGCCCAGGTAGGAGGGAGAAAAGGAAGATTTACTCTGTGGTTTCACAACTGGCTAAGGTCATCTAACTGTGAGCTATCACCAAAAATAGTGTTCCTGCTCTTCACACTGTGAGAGAAGGCTGCTTTGAAAAAGGTCTCAGCACTTACTGCTCTCTACAACTACCTGAAGGGAGGTTGTAGCCAGGCAGAGGTTGGTCTCTTCTCCCAGGCAGCCAGCACCAGAACAAGAGGAGACAGTCTCAAGCTGTGCCAGGGCAGGTTTAGGCTGGATTAGGAAGAAGTTCTATACAGAGAGAGTGATTGCCCATTGGAATGGGCTGCCCGTGGAGGTGGTGGAGTCACCATCATTGGAGGTGTTCAGGAGGAGAGTTGATGGGGTGCTTGGTGCCATGGTTTAGTTGTTTAGGTGGGTTGGATTGGTTGATAGGTTGGACTTGATGATCTCGAAGGTCTCTTCCAACCTGGTTTATTGTGTTGTATTGTATTTTGCACCATGGCTGTCAGCTTCTCCTTCACAAGAGGAAGCAGTGTCCCCACCCTTGGCTGCGTCTGTTGGTGCGGATTCTCTGTGAGGCAAATCTGGCCTAGTCCAGCTGCAAACAAAACAGAAACATTTTTTACAAAGGCAGTTTTCATGCTCAGAGAAATTGAGCCCAACTCACTGAAAACCAGCATCTATTAGACATCCACTAGTGTGTCCTACAATCTTTTGAATAAATGCTTCTCTTTATACTGATAGAGACACATTTTCAAATCAGTCTCTGTGCTGCATGTAATTCATATTGCATCCTCTCACAGCAAGTAGCTAGCGTCTCTATATGGAGGTTATGCTTTTATTACTGTGTATTAAGCTGCCTGAACAGAGCAAGTACTGAGTGTTTGTTCTGTAATCAATGGCAAGGCCCCAATTAACTTTGCTTTAAGTTTGAAGGGCTTTATAATAAGTAATTTGTTTTACTCCATTCTGCTGAATTCCAGGAAATGTAAAGGAATTTTGATTTCACAAAACATCGGTGCAGACCGGATTCCTAATTGCCTTGTTTACCAACAGGCTCTTCACTTTTCATATAGCATTTATAGTTCATTTGCCATTTCTTATCTCCATGAACCTCTTAAATCTAACCAAAATAATATAATTTTCTATTATAAGTATAGAAGTTTCATTTCTAAGTATAAAAGCTGCTCTGCTATAGCCCTTCTCCAATTATTTTCCATGATGGTATCTGTATCTACTTCCTTGCAACTCCTTCCTTGCAACTCCTTCCTTGCAACTCCTTCCTTGCAACTCCTTCCTGCCTGCCTTCTCTTAGCTTCATGTTTGAAGGCTATGCTTAATGATGCACTGAAAGGCCTTATGCATCCTGACTGGTTGTAATAATCAACAAACAACTTTTGTTCTCTTGTCAGATATACAGACCAAACAAACAAACAAACAAACATCAGTGTGTTCAAATATTACAACCTTTGCAAAATCCTGCTTCAAAAATACCGGTTTAAGATTTGCTAAGCGTTACTTTAATTTTCCACTTAAGTCAGTTCACAGATTCCTCTTCTGTATCTAAAGGCTCAGATGTACTCCTTTTCAACTATAATAAGAATGTGTATGGGAGATTGGTCACATCTCCCTTCCATTAAATCATAGAATCATAGAATCAATAAGGTTGGAAAAGACCTCAGAGATCATCAAGTCCAACCTGTCACCCAACACCTCATGACTACTAAACCATGGCACCAAGTGCCACGTCCAATCCCCTCTTGAACACCTCCAGGGACGGTGACTCCACCACCTCCCTGGGCAGCACAGCCCAATGGCTAACAACTCTCTCTGGGAAGAACTTTCTCCTCACCTCCAGCCTAAACTTCCCCTGGCACAGCTTGAGACTGTGTCCTCTTGTTCTGGTGCTGGTTGCCTGGGAGAAGAGACCAACCTCCACTTGGCTACAACTTCCCTTCAGGTAGTTGTAGACAGCAATAAGGTCTCCCTGAGCCTCCTCTTCTCCAGGCTAAACAACCCCAGCTCCCTCAGCCTCATTATAATAAAATAAATCAAATAATCCAGTCCTCAATTAAATTGATACAAATCAAAGATAAAAAGGTAATTTTTAGGAAAAACATCAAGATAGATGTGTGGACTTCTTTTGGGGGAAGCTAATGACAAATGAACTGCTCTTTTTGCAATTTAAGTTAAATAACTGTCTGTTGAAACTATTACTGTGATTTATCTTGCTGAACACAAAACTGTTTTCCCTTTTAAATGGAATTTTAAATTCAGGTGGGAAAAAAGGCAAAAACACACAAAAAAAACCCCAGTCCTTTGCAGACTCAAAGGGACTACTTCCAGAATACAGTGTAAAAGATGTGCAGACTTTTTGTATTGTCGTGGTTTGGGAGTGACTGGTTTTAGGGTAAAAATGTTTTTGTGGATTCTTTAAATGCTTAAAGGAAGCATATAAAATGCAGATGTTTCCTCACCATGCAATCAGTGACCATGCCTGGGTCACTGCTAGGGTCTGAATTTTTTAGATATACATTCATGCATAGTTCTCTGCTGCTTTAATGAACTGTGTAAGTGGAAACAAATTTTGCAGCAATCTGATCTCCTGCCTGAATTATTTAAATTCAGCATTCATAAATATTTTAAAACTCTTCCTTATAATGGGAGGTATGTGGGACCTCCAGCTCCTGTGGGTTCAAGGGGCTCTGCCTGAAGAGCAGAACTGATGCTCACCACTTGCATCCAAACTTAGTATCATAGTACCATAGTATCAGTCAGGGTTGGAAGGCACCACAAGGATCATCTAGTCCCACCCCCTGCCATGGGCAGGGACACCCCACACTACATCAGCTGGCCACAGCCTCATCCAGCCTGGGCTTAAACACCTCCAGGGACGGGGCCTCAACCACCTCCCTGGACAACCCATTCCAGGGCTTCACCACTCTCATGGGGAAGAACTTCCTCCTCACCTCCAGCCTGAATCTCCCCACCTCCAGCTTCATTCCATTCTCCCTAGTCCTATCACTACCTGATAGCCTGAGAAGTCCCTCCCCAGCCTTCCTGTAGCCCCCTTCAGATACTGGAAGGCCACAATGAGGTCACCTGGGAGCCTTCTCTTCTCCAGACTGAACAGCCCCAACTCCTTCAGTCTGTCCTCGTAGGAGAGGTGCTCCAGCCCTCTGCTCATCCTCATGGCCCTTCTCTGGACACCTTCCAGCACCTCCAGATCCCTCTTGGAATAGGGGCTCCAGAACTGGAGGCAGTACTCCAGGTGGGGTCTCAGCGGAGCTGAGTAGAGGGGGAGAATCCCCTCCCTTGACCTGCTGGCCACACTTCTCCTGATGCAGCCCAGGATCTGATTGGCTTTCCGGGCTGCAAGCGCACACTGAGAGCTCCTGTTGAGCTTCTCCTCCACCAGCACCCCCAAGTCCCTCTCCTCCTCTCTCCTCCTCTCTCTCCTCCGGGCTGCTCTCCAGCCAGTCACTGCCCACTTGACTCCAGCTGTCAGTCACTGCAGAACTGAGAAATTGAGGTTCTGGCTAAAGTATGCTTTATGGGCAGATGCACCATCTTTGGTACTGATAACTTAGAGGTGGGGGCAATTTTAGACCTAGTTTACCGATATTGCATGATTGCTAAGCAACCTTATCCTCTCTCCGAACTGGCCTAAATAGCTGGAACCACAGAGAATTTCTTTATCAAATCTGCACATTTAGGCTGCCATTTTAGCAGCCAAAAGGCTCATTTCTGGCTTGGTGCTGGCCAAAGTGTGGTTAACCTCACAGAAATGTAACATTCCAGCAACAAGAATTCATTTTTACCCACTGTGGCCCCTAGCCAAATGCTAGCATTTTACTTTGGAGAGCACAGTATTATTAAATCTGTCTCACAGAACTCTCAGTGTTTGCACCATTGCAAACTGATGACAAACTGATTTTTTCATTACATCTTAAAAGTAACTGCCAAATATTCTCTATCTGCTTAAATACTGTGCTTTGAGAATAAGCTAACCCAGCCTGTGTATGTAGGTAGGCAGCCAGAAATAAAAGCACAGAAATCTGGCTTTGTTCTGAGCAGAAGTTGCTCTTTTAAAAATGTATTTTTCTTTTTAAAGCAGGGCAGCAATGCCTTGTCTTCTCTTCTTTTTTTTTCCCCTGAATGACTGTGTTCTTTCATAGCTTCGAGGCGTGGCTCTGGTCAAGGCTCTCAGAGCTTGTGTTGGAAGGATGCAGAAGGGGCCATCCTGGGAAATACTCTGGGAAAAGGCAGTGCAGTTCTAGGAGGCACAAAAGGGACATTGATCCTTTTCTCCTTCTCAGAGGTGGTCTGTGATTTCTTTCCTCCTAGCCAGGTTTGAAAATACCAAACCATCCCTGCAACTAATATGAATAGGCAAAGTAAGAGAGCCTGAGACAGAAATAACTGAGAAGAGAAAAGATCATAGTGGGGGTAGCAAACAAACAAATTGTTATATTTGCTCTTCATCTTCTTTTCCATTATGTCTTCTGATGAAAAAGCAACAACAAGCCTACCACAGCAAAAGGGATGCCCTGTTGGCAGTCCCTTCAGAAGATTTCTTTACTAGTGCTTCTTATAGCACACACTACCTATCTCATATACATCATCTGTTGCCTCCTGTTATAATAGGAAAATTAATTTTGATGGAGTGGAATTTGATCTTTTAATGGGATGTTTCTGTACATTAGCTAACCTTGCAAGGTATTACAAACACTTAATCTTTCCACCTAGGAAAAACAACTTCATTCATCAATTCCCAAATGCCTTTGAGCTTTCGCACCAAACCACCTGGAAATGTCTGATAAATACACAGTTAAAAGAGTGGGAAAAGCAAAGCACATCACACAGCTAAGTATAAACAGAATATTCCACCCATGCATTTTTAGACTCATTTTAGATGAATCCTGTGGTAGTTTCAGACTATGCCTAGAAAATTTTCCACAGATCTGGAAGAGAAAGTGGTAGAATGTAAATAAATCACCACTTGTGGTGGTTTGAGACTTAACTGGAAGTTAAGAGCTCAGGTGGGGGCAAGGCTGAGAATCTCTCCCCCACTCCCCCCTCCTCCCTCCCAACAGAGAGGGAAGAAAAGGAAGGAGCAAATGCACCAAACAATAATTTGGAGTCGGCTTGGAAGTAGAGAGGTAAAGGGTTGTCTTTAAACAATATATATATATAACAATAACAGGAAAGGTTCACAAGGGCAAGGAACAAGGATGGATGGGAGGGGGACAAAAACAAGAGAAGAATACAAAACCAGCCTTTCTCTGAGGAGGCACAGAGGCAGCAAGGGAGGAGGATCAGGTCTGACCGCGTAGCAGAGGAGCAGGAGGGCAGCTGCAGTAGCTCTCATCCAGCAGAGGCAGGAGCCAAAACGGGCTAACAGCTGCCATGTTCTGCTTTATATACCCTAGCTGGGCAGGGAGTGGAACAGACTCAGCTTCCCAGGTGAAAAATGCCCTGCAGGGAGTGAAAAGTACCATCAAGCCTCCCCCTGCTTTGTTCTTTTGTTTTCAGGAAAGGGCGTTAACCCACCACACCACTGGATGTACAAAGGAAAATAATGATAAGATCTAAATAATCCCATTGGATAGATCACAGACATAAACCTTAGCTCTGTAAACTAACTCTCTCTTTTTGGCTTCCTCGTTCTAGCTGCCACTTCTGCTGGATCTTTGCTGATGTTGGCTGTGTTCTTTGTTTTGGCTAGGTACTAACAAACAACTCTCTGCTCTTTGCCCTTTCTCTCACCTCCTTGTATACAGGGGGTAGAGGGAAGGAAGCAGGGAAAGGAGAAGCTGTTGGCTCCCCTGGTTTTGTCCAGGGGGTTCTTGTGCAGTTTATAAATTGGAAATACCTGTAAATATATGTAACTGTTGTATATTTTGTACATATTTGTTACATTCCATTTTAGATTGTAGTTTTGCTTGTAAATACAGCTTCATTTGTTTCTAACTGAGCTGGTCTGGCAATTTAATGTTGGGAGAATTTTCAACCACAAACCCATTTGTGATTTCACCTTTCACTATTTATAGTATGAAATTGTGTTTTCATTAGCTTACTCTGTACAAAGTCACACAGACTTAATACTGTGCACATGGAATCACAGAATCAGCCAGGTTGGAAGAGACCTCCAAGATCATCCAGTCTAACGTATGACCCAGCCCTGTCCAATCAGCCACTGAGTGCCTCATCCAGTCTTTTCTTGAAGATCTCCAATGAAGGTGACTCCACCACCTCCCTGGGCAGCACATTCCAATGGCCAATCACTCTCTGTGAAGAACTTCTTCCTAACATCCAGCCTAAACCTGCCCTGGCACACCTTGAGACTGTGTCCTCTTGTTCTGCTGCCCTGCACTGCTCACCCCTCTCTGCTGGGCAGGCTCGTCTCTCCATGGAGCAGCCTCACACTGCTCACCCCTCTCTGCTGGGCAGGCTCGTCTCTCCATGGAGCAGCCTCACACTGCTCACCCCTCTCTGCTGGGCAGGCTCGTCTCTCCATGGAGCAGCCTCACACTGCTCACCCCTCTCTGCTGGGCAGGCTCGTCTCTCCATGGAGCAGCCTCACACTGCTCACCCCTCTCTGCTGGGCAGGCTCGTCTCTCCATGGAGCAGCCTCACACTGCTCACCCCTCTCTGCTGGGCAGGCTCGTCTCTCCATGGAGCAGCCTCACACTGCTCACCCCTCTCTGCTGGGCAGGCTCGTCTCTCCATGGAGCAGCCTCACACTGCTCACCCCTCTCTGCTGGGCAGGCTCGTCTCTCCATGGAGCAGCCTCACACTGCTCACCCCTCTCTGCTGGGCAGGCTCGTCTCTCCATGGAGCAGCCTCACACTGCTCACCCCTCTCTGCTGGGCAGGCTCTTCTCTCCATGGAGCAGCCTCACACTGCTCACCCCTCTCTGCTGGGCAGGCTCTTCTCTCCATGGAGCAGCCTCACACTGCTCACCCCTCTCTGCTGGGCAGGCTCGTCTCTCCATGCAGCAGCCTCACACTGCTCACCCCTCTCTGCTGGGCAGGCTCTTCTCTCCATGGAGCAGCCTTGTGCTGGTCTGCTTCTCACTGTGTTTGGATCTCGTGCGGTTGCTGTGCCATTGCTCCCTCACTGCTTCACTCTCCTGCACAGGCGCATAGATGAGCCTGACCCTCCTCCCCTTTCTAGAGCCTTTTGGAGGTCCCTTGCTCGCCTGAGAGTAATAATCAAGTGCTGAAAGCTCCTCTGGAGTTGAAGCAGGAGCTGGTCCTGGTGGTAGATCTTGCTGCTGTTTGTCTCTCCTTGTTGCAGCCTTGCGCTATTCCGCAGCTCGCTTTACGTTTTAAAATTGATCTGGATAAAGATGAGATCTGGCAGGGTTCTGAGTTATGAACCATGTGTTCAGAGTTCCCATTCAGGCACTTTCTGCTCTGCTCTGCATTTAACTTCCACGTGTGATTCAGTCATCCTGCTCTCTCAGATTGTCCTGCAAGCTGGAGAGTCCTCCTGCTCCGGTTCTCTGGGCGCAGTTTGTTTTGGCAATGTGTCAGGCTCAGACCTGCTCCACTGAAGCCAACAGCTACGCTCCCACTGGATTCAGGCTCTCTCTCAGCCATAAGGAATGGAGTGACTGTGTTTGAAAATGTTTTTGTTTCTTCAGCACATAAAAATCACTCATGTTTAGGCTTTATCTGAGATTCTTTATCTGAGAAGAAGGTGAAAATACAGTCAGATACCCCTTCACTGAGCACCAAGGGCACACAGAGTTTATCATGCTTGAAGTTTCATGCTAGGGCCATGTTGAGAAACCAGCAGTAACAATGCTGCTTAGATAAAATGTATTGGAGAATGTGAACACTAGCTGCTGGCAGATGCTGCAGGGATTTTCAGCACTTGCACCTCTGGGTCATCCTGGCTTCCAGTTGCACACTGAGCCCTGAACCTCCCAGGCTGCAGCCAAGGGATTCCTGGAGAACCACTGCTATTGCCACCCCTAAACTCCTCTTATCCTCTCTGAGGTATGTGGTATGTGTTTTGTGGCTTTCAGCTGTGCAAGGCTTTGGTATGCAGTTTATAGACTCTCTTGAAGGTTGGGATTACTTGAGCTATAATCTAGTTATATACTTTTTAGTATCTTCCAGCTATAACGTGCCAGGCTTATCACCAAATGCTTTTCCATCTCTGCCATTTTATGTAAATAACTCCAAAACACAACACATCTGCATCTTGCCAGAGGGGACAAGGAGTACAACACCCTTGGCACTGAATGCCAGCCTGGATGACCCTCCATCCAGACAACACAGCATTTGGCAGCTGCTTTGCTGAATGCTGCTCTGAGCTGAAGCATCTGCTTTGGCTGCACTAGCAGTGAAAGTTTTCCCAGCTGCCAGACTGGGCTCCATTTACTCTGATTTTACATGCTTTTTAAGAGCTGGCCTAGCCTGCAACAGCACATAACTTTAACATTAGACTTATAAAATGAGCCTTTGATGCCTTGGAGCTCCATGTGTGTACTCTCTCCTCAGTAAGGAAGAGCTGAACAGGAAGCACGGGCTGGTGGCCAGTATTATTGAGTGAGCAATATTAGTTGCTCTGTCCATTTTATAATGTTTTGGAATGGAAGAAACAAAGAATCAACATTCACAGCAGAGAAGTGAAGCAAAAGATATGTATCTCACAGTAGAAGCCTTGCTGTCCCAAAGGCAGAATGTGTTGGTTTGCTCTGCTCAGAACAATTTACAGTTTCTAGGCAGAATATGAACATGGTACTTTAATTTGTGTAGGGTAGAACTATCACAGTCAATGCAGGAATATATTGTAAGCAGTTTCAGGACTGTACAATTCTTGCATCTAACAGCACAACTCTTTATTCTTTGGTGATAGTTATGTTAAAGTGGACACTAAGGATTCCATGACTAATTGTGTGTTTACCATCTGTTAGCAATATCTCCATGTGAATTAATTAGCAAGGGATGGAGAGTCCTCTGTTTACAGTATTCCATGAAAGTAATACTGTAATGCACAGTATTAAATTTCTTCCCCTTATAATATGGTTCTTTTGACAAAAGATTAGCCCTGCCACCTGTCCTCTTGCATAGTAATTACTTTTCTCAAATATTCCTCTTCTGAGCTGAAACTTAATAAATACAAGATTGTTTTACCAGTATAGTTGTTTATTGGCACTAAGAGCATAAAGATGGCCCTCACTGTTGTCAGTGTCTCACTCTGAGACTACTGTTCTCTTAAGGAGAACTGAAGACAGAAAACCCTTTCGGTTAGATCTTAATGTTCCTGACAGCCCATTTTGAATGCATCTCCTACAGTAAAACTGCTCATTGCTCTCTCTGCAAAGCAAATAGCAAAACATTCAGCTCTGAAGCTGCTTTCAGCAGACACCTACAATCTCCTGGTTTCTGGATGAGGCTGATTGCTCTGAATAGTTTCACATGTGAGCACTTGGGGTTCAGCAATCTGATGTTCAGCTGTGACACTGATTTACAGCCTACTACTCTGGCAGATGCCGCTGCAATATATTTCCAGAAAATGAAAAAAGGTCAAAAACCCAAGCAAGACATGTTCATTAACCCAACACCCTTCCCCCAGCTCCACCTCTGCTGAAATCTTTAGACGACTTTCAGCAGCTATTTTTTGAAGTATTCCTTCACCTCTAATCAGATTGCAGAAGTGTTTGTTTTGCTTAATCATGGCTGTGAAACTGAGCCTGTGTTTCCTTCTTATCTTCCTTTTTCATAAGGACCCTTTTGATTTGACTGCATGAAATTTGGCTAGTGATGAAAAGACCAAATGGGCCCCACTGAAAATTTTCAGAATGTGTAGAGTTCAGCTCAAGGGGCTGGCAGGTCTGAGGAGGAGCTGCAGATTAACCACAACTCAACTCATAGCCAGAAATCATGCTGTTTTCAGTATGTGCCATTGCCTACTATGTGTAAAGAGCCATGAACAATCGCAGTAGCAGGAAGGGAGCTCCTACCTATCTTGGGTGGAAACTCAGTGTGGTCATATAACTGACAGTTTGAAACTCAGGAGGAAGACCATTTGAAAAGGCTGACTTCTTGAAACTGCTTTTGCAGAAGGAGAACTCGCAGCCCTGAAGGAAGTTTAGGAGGACAGCAAGGTTTGGGAGAGCTGTTAACATGGAGATTCTACCTCCTGAGTGCTCTCTAGAGGAGGCACCTGGTTTGGAGTCACAGCTGAGTTGCTGCTTTAATAGTTCATCTGGGTGCCAAAAAGCTATTTCATGACATTTTTTGTCTGAAGCATTGCAAAAGAAGGGGAACATTTTTGCTAGGCAGTCTTTAGTCTTTAAATCGTTGCTTTTCAGATGAAAACCCAAGAAAACAGTGAGCTATGTTATGATAGCAACATTTTAGTGCACAGTCTGACACAGTTTTGTCCTAAATCTCAGACACTGGGTTTGTCCTAAATCTCAGACACTGGCTCCAAAGTTTCCTGATGCATACATTAGCAAATAGTTGCCCTTTTGTATGAATAGTAATCTGCCATGTCCTCTGAGCACCATGTGTTTGTGTTCATTCCATCAAGCCTGCCTCCAAAGACAACCCTAAGCTCAGCTAAAGCATTGTGTGTTGCTTCTAACGTTAATACTTGGGAGATTTAAAAATATTCACTAAATGGAGCTTGCCCAACCTGCAGCTGGAAAACTCAGAACATGTTATTATTAGAGAAAAGTCATAAAACCTGGGGTGCTTTTGGGCTGTATTTCTGTGCAGGATGGATCTACTGCTCTGTGCTCAGCTAAGAGTTCCAGAAATGCTCATGGAGTCAGTGCTCAGAAAGCAGCCATTGTGGAGATGTGAAGTGTCTTGGAGGGGAAAGAAAGGGAGTTATCCACAAAGCAATCAAATTGTTGGACAGTAAGGGGAACAAAAACTGCTTATTTTGCTAAACAACTGCTTGTTTGCAAACACATTCAGTGACTTGTGTGTTATTGTGTGCATGTGTCCAAGACATTTTCCAGTAGTAAATCATTTTCCATGCTCCTTGTATTTATGTTTATTTATATTTAATGGATTTTGTTCCTTCTGAATGCTCTAAGATTCACTGAAACTAACGAAGAGGAGAGGGAGCAAGCAAGCAGTGTCTTTTTGTCCCATGGAGAACAGGAAATGCAGATACAACTTTGGGTCATTTCATAAATTAACCAGAAAAATACTATCATAGTATCAGTCAGGGCTGGAAGGGACCACAAGGATCATCTAGTTCCAACCCCCTGCCATGGGCAGGGACACTCCACACTAGAGCAGGCTGGCCCAGAATAACCTGTAGCATGAAGGTGCTGAACTAACATCTTAAGGATAGACCTTTCCTTAACCAGTGCTCTGCCTATATTATTCCTGTCTTCTGTACCTTTTTGCACTGAAGTTATACTCATAGAAGAGAAACTGCACAGGACCATTTTAACAATTTTATATTGATTTGTAGGTTAAAAACTTGTGATTAGTCAGACAAAATATGTTATCACTTTAGCTTTATTTCCCATCTGTGCTCACCTGTCACTTTCAATTATTATTTTCAGAATCCTAGTGGTGATGTCATGTCACCCCCTGAACTTCCCCAAAGCTCCCCAGTGTTCATTTCAAATGATTAATGAAGGTATGAAAGCTATGTGTGCTTCCAAATCTAAGATGTGTATAAAGGTAAGAAGTGCACAGGAAAAGATGATTAAAATAAAGAATTGTGTGTTTGCTGGAAACTCACCAGCCCACTGATACTGCAACAGCTCAGATCTCAGAAGAACTTTTGTGCAATCCACTGAGTGCTTTTTCTATGGGGGGAAATATCTGACAAACTTGACTGCTAGCCCTATTGAAATTTATGTTTATGGCTGTGGGTTTTACATACTCATTACATTAAAAGGACAAAAATTAACTCTTTGCTGAAGTGATTGGTCTGGCAAGCCTATACATAAAGTGGCTTAAAAAGTGCAGATCTTAAGGCTTACTTCTTCTTTTTAAACCTGCAAGCATATGGGATTTTAATGAAGAAAATGCAATGAGTTGATATTCCAAATTTTGGGCTTCATTAGGAAGCTGCTGCAATGCTGTGTGTTAATAAACACTTATGGGTCAGATTTGCCAGGAGAGAAAGTGCAGCACTTTTTATTAACTGAATGAGCACTGAGTTTATCTGAGCTGTATCAAGGCCCTTGGAAATTTCTTAACTGGTGCCAAAGCAGGCTCAGATGTTTAACTTCTAAAGTACCATAATGTTTCGACTCTGATAGGAAAGCTGCCTGAAAACAGTCATTCCCATTCTGAACGTTGTGCATATCCCCTCAGTGTATGAATTTCAAATGAAACAAAATTCTTACAATACAATACAATACACCAGGTAGGAAGAGACCTTCAAGATCATCACATCCAACCCATCAACCAATCCAACCCACCTAAACAACTAACCCATGGCACCAAGCACCCCATCAAGTCTCCTCCTGAACACCTCCAATGAAGGTGACTCCACCACCTCCATGGGCAGCCCATTCCAATGGGCAATCACTCTCTCTGTAGAGAACTTCTTCCTAACATCCACTCTAAACCTCCCCTGGCGCAGCCTGAGACTGTGTCCTCTTGTTCTGGTACTGGCTGCCTGGGAGAAGAGACCAGCCCCTGCCTGGCTACAACCTCCCTTCAGGGAGTTGTAGAGAGCAAGAAGGTCACCTCTGAGTCTCCTCTTCTCCAGGCTAAGCAACCCCAGCTCCCTCAGCCTCTCCTCACAGGGCTTGTGTTCCAAACCCCTCCCCAGCTTCGTTGCCCTTCTCTGGACACGCTCCAGCAAGTCAACATCCTTCCTAACCTGAGGGGCCCAGAACTGGACACAGGACTCAAGGTGTGGCCTAACCAGTGCAGTGTACAGGGGCACAATGACCTCCCTGCTCCTGCTGGCCACCCTGTTCCTGATGCAGGCCAGGATGCCATTGGCCCTCTTGGCTGCCTGGGCACACTGCAGGCTCATGTTCAGCCTCCCATCAACCAGTACCCCCAGATCCCTCTCTGCCTGGCTGCTCTCCAGCCACTCTGACCCCAGCCTGTAGCACTGCCTGGGGTTGCTGTGGCCAATGTGCAGAACCTGGCACTTGGATGTGTTCAGTCTCCTGCCCTTGGCCTGTGCCCATCTGTCCAGCCTGTCGAGGTCCCTCTGCAAAGCCTCCAGCAGATCAACTCCTGCCCCCAGCTTGGTGTCATCCACAAGTTTACTGCTGATGGACTCAATGCCCTCATCCAGATCATCAATAACGATGTTAAAGCGCATTGGGCACACCACTACTGACTGTGCTTAAGTCACGATAAGCACATTAAAAAGTGGAAACTATTATCTCTTCAGCAGAAGATGAAACATCAGATTGCTCCAGGATTTCTATCAAACACAGCAGACAATCATTCCCTATGAAAGCTATCCTTTCACGGGAAGTGTTTCTGTGCCGTTTTATCATATAATTGCGCTGTTCAGCCACAAGGTCAGCAAAGATAGGTCCAGGAAAAGCCTTAAGTGGGAAAAGCATAATTTTTTTAAAACCAGAGTCCAAATCCAAAACTATCACTTAAAAGGGCTTGTCCAGCTGCCATCTAGAAGTAGAGCAAATTCAGTTCTGTATGTGTCTGGGGAGGGATTAATCAGAGCATACTGATGCCTACCTTGTGGAGTGTCTGCAGTCGGTGGAAAGAAGCAAAGCTTGTTCAGGGCAGGATTGATCTCCTAAAGCAGATGCTAAAAGAAGTTAATGATACAATCTGAATAAACACAATGCCTCAGAGTGTCTGCTTCTCTGCAATAACCTTCAGGTGTCTGAAGACATCAATTCTTTTGGTAAAAATGTCAGGTACCCCTAGAATGTTGTGCAGATCTAAACCGTCTCAATTTGACCGGCTAAGTAATTGTCTCCCTAGTCAGACCAATGACATCCTCAAACTAAGTTTTGGTCTCGTGACAGTTTTAGGCTGTGCCTTTAAGAAAGGGACAGCTACAGAATTCCCTAGCTGAATGTTTAGGTGTAAAAAGGAAAACAAAGATAATTCTAAACTAATTTCATCGGTAGATCAGCAGAATGTAGCTGTAAGAACTTACAGTCTGTCTTCAGTCTGTTCTGTCTTTCTTCTGTTCCTGGCCAGCCTGCATGCAACTGACCTTGGACTGAAACTTATGAGATAAGAAAACTAACTTTCTTAACAACTGCTTTGAACTAATGATTTTTCCCTTAATATCCTTTTTTTCCCCTCCTTTTTTCCATCCAATTAGGTTGGACAAGAAGGGGTAGGGGGAAGAGAGGGGTCTTGAGGGGAACCCGGGGAGGGGGGATTCTCCTCGGGAGGGTTTCTCTGTGCTGCGTTCTTGCCTGTGAATTTTGTGTACATTGTAACTCCTGTATATTTTGTATCCATTCACTGCACTTCATTATTGCTTGTAAAGTACAGCTTTCCCTTCGCTTCTCCGACCGAGTGTAGCTGTGCTTTATGTCGTGGGAGGATTAAACCTTCACACTACCACAGTTCTGCTAAAGTCTCTTGAGTTTCGTCTTGTAGGTGCTTCCAGAGACACATCAAGCAAAATAATCTACTCACTCACAAAGAAGTCATCGTGGTCACTTTCTCTTGAGATGGTCATGATGATGGTATGTGGTGTTTGTGTATGAATGCTGCAATGAGAGTGCTTGCCCAGAATGGGGAACAAGCAGTTCTGATGCTTTCCTCAGTTAGAAGTTCAAACCCACATCTCTACATCTAAGTGTGCCTAACCATAAAGTCACAGGAGCATTAGTGTCATACAGTTTTCTAATGACACAGAGTGTTTTTGTCAAAACAAAGGAATTTACAGAGCTGATGATTCAGAGGTGGAAGTAGGTTACTCAGAAAGCAGGGTGAAGACCTTGTTTCCAGTTCCTATTCAAATAAATGTTTATGATTTTTATGGTCACTGATTAAAATGTGCTAATAGTTGTTGGAGCAGAGACCTCCCCTTCTGGGTGACTTTCCCAGCCACAAGCTGTTTCATGTCAGAGTACTTTTGAGCGTTTCATAAATGCCACATAAAGAGTCAATATCAAAACAGAGGGCCAGGACCTTTCTTTTAAATGTAGCAACAACCTCTTTATTAAGCTGAAGAAAAAAAAAGAGCCAAAGATGTATTTGTTGTCCTTTGCTTTGCTAGGTTAACCTTGGCTAATGGCCAAACATCCACCCCACCACTCACTCACTCACTCACTCACTCACTCACTCACTCACTCACTCATTCACTCACATATCAGTAGGACAGAGGAAGAAGATAGGACGAGAAAGCTTGTGAGTCAAGATAAGAAGCTCTGAAACATGGACCACCTCCTCCTGCTCTCTCCCCTCATGGCTGGAAGGGCTGCTGCTCTTCTGTAAATTATTCTCTACCGTTTGCAGACTCTTGTGCAAATCACATGTCCAGCATTGAGCTTAAAATGTCTGTAAACATGCCAATAGCACTTCTGAAATGCATGTCAAATTTAGAAGTTAAAAAGACAGAAGATTGTTTGGAGTTCCCTCCATATAAATATGAAATGATGCTGCTGCCTTCCCTGGGGCTTTTCTGTTGACCAGGGTGTGGTGGTTTGGGCTGGGTGCCCTTTTGCTGCATGGCGTACTTCCTGTGTCCAGAAGTCCAGCCCAGTGGGTGGACACAGGAAACCAGGTATGTCCTACCACAATCCCCTGCACCACTATAAAATCTAGCGCAGGGTCTAGCACTTCCTCTTTCTTCCCTCGCTGGCACCCGGTAACTGGGGGAGGCATCTCCCAGCCTTGGGCCTGGCTAGGCCCAAGGCCAGGGGGATGGGCGGTCTCAGATCTGGCCAGCTGAGACTAGCCTAGCAGTGGGGAGGGGGAAGAATGAGCCCTGGGGGTCTTGGGCCCACCCTCAGGTGGGGATGGGATGCCTCTGGGTCTATTTTGGGGTTTCTTTTGTCACTGTTTCTGATTCTTTTGTGCACATTCACTCTTTTTCTATTTAAACTTTCCATCACTTGCAATCCGTTTGTCAGAGTCATTATTTCTGCCCGTGGTGGGGAGGGGGCTGCCTCGACCCACTACACAGGGGTAGAAGTCAGTCCTGACAAAATACACTGAATATATTAGCATAGCAGATCTGCCAGCCCACCTCTTCATCTTCTGATAAATGTCAATCTTACCAGCTTCAGTGCCAACAAATTCTCCAAGCTAGAATGCCATCTAGGTCCTGCCCAAGCAATCCTTTTTTTGCGATTTTTGTATTATTTTTGAACAAAAATGGAGAATATGTTCCTTAGAAATGAGGTCAAGGAACTGAGATGAGAAAAAAAAAATGTTTTATTTCATTTGCATTCTGAGCTCCTGTCAGGAGAGAAGGATTCCCTAAGTGGAGACCTAAAAGTGATTTCCATTTCCAAGCCCATTGGAATGGGCTGCCCAGGGAGGTGGTGGAGTCACCTTCATTGGAGGTGTTCAGGAGGAGACTTGATGGGGTGCTTGGTGCCATGGGTTAGTTGTTTAGGTGGGTTGGATTGGTTGATGGGTAGGACGTGATCATCTTGAAGGTCTCTTCCAACATGGTGTATTGTATTGTATTGTATTGTATTGTATTGTATTGTATTGTATTGTATTGTACAAGGCTTTGTTACTGGGGTTGTATGTTTGTAGGTGTCATGGATTGCGTTGAACATGCTGCTGTTATTCAAGCCCTGCAGCAGTCATGCGGGATTCAAAAAGTGGAAGTGCTAACTGGAGGAAAGTATTATGGAGCTTGAAGTTCAGACTGCAACATGGAAGCTTCATGTTCTGGTTGCTGCTTCTGGATTCCAGGTTCTTGGGTGTTGTCTCTTTTCTGCAGATGCGGTGGTGGAATGGTTGGAAGTAGGGTAGCACTGATTTTGGCTTTCTGTTTTCTGTTGTGGATTGGGTTCTTTGCTGTATTTCTATTATTATTATTATTATTACAGTAATTTGGTTATTAGCTAAGATAATTATGCATTGTGATTATGATGCTTCATGGTAGATTAAACTTTTATCTCTTTATCACAACCCTAAGTTTTTGTGTTAGCCCTTGCACTAACACCTTACATTTAGGCTATGACAATAGAAAAGAAAAAGAGCAATCCAAATCAAATTAGATCTTAAATACCGAGTGGCACAGTGTGACTAAGCAAAGATACTTGAGCCTTTAGGATCTGAACTGGGCTCTGAGAGGAAAGAGAAGACTAGTTAAAAGAAAAAGGTATGCTCCTCTCTCAATTTGGAGGAGCTGTATCCCAGACTGATTTAATTTTCCTGATAACTGGTGCACAATAGCTTTATCTGAAGAATAAGGCTGGAGCTTCTTCATTTCTTACTTTAGCTACACAGGCACTCATTCGTTATCTCAGCCTATAGTGGGTGAGCATTTACTAACAAAGAATCTGTTGGAGGAAAACAGAACATAAAAAGAAGGTACATTTGTTGAGTAAATTATTCATTGTGACCTCACACAGTTTTGCTAGCAGTTATCTGGAAAAAGTTAACAAATTAATGATTGGAGTCAGCAATAAATAGAAATCAGTTGAAGAGCTATGTAGGGTTACTTGTTGGTTGTGGAAAGGGATGGGACTGATTGAGCAATACAGTGACAAAACCAGAGACCTATATTAAGATAACCAAAGAAGGGGTGGCACTTTTGGCTATAGTTGCTTCTTCTTGTTCCAAAACACGTCCTGGCTGCTCTGGTGGCAGCTCATTCAGTGAAGCTTTGCTGATTGTTACTGTTTGACACACATGGTACAAAACTAAAAGAATGGCCTCTCTTAATCCGCTTTTCCTTGAGACTGACTGCTTTAATTTAGAAGTCAATAAACACCATGCATGCTCACAGCATCCCAACCCAGAGCTATTGGAAACTGGCACACTTACATTTCCTCCCACAGGGAATCAGAGGCTTGACTTTCAAAATTCATCCTTACTAGTTCTATTTAAGAATAGAATAGAATAGAATAGAATAGAATAGAATAGAATAGAATAGAATAGAATAGAATAGAATAGAATAGACCAGGTTGGAAGAGACCAGGTTTCAAGATCATCAAGTCCAACCTATCATCCAACACCACCTAATCAACTAAACCATGCAACCAAGCACTCCAAGTCTCCTCCTGAACACCTCCAGTGATGGTGACTCCACCATCTCCCTGGGCAGCACATTTCAATGGGCAATCACTCTCTCTGTGTAGAACTTTCTCCTAACATCCAGCCTAAACCCCCTCTGGCACAGCTTGAGACTGTGTCCTCTTGTTCTGGTGCTGGCTGCCTGGGAGAAGAGACCAACGCCCACCTGGCACCAAGTGCAATCTCCAATCTCTTCTTAAACACCTCCAGTGATGGTGACTCCACCGCCTCCCTGGGCAGCACATTCCAATGGCCAATCTCTCTTTCTGGGAAGAACTTCTTCCTAACATCCAGCCTAGACCTCCCCTGGTGCAGCTTGAGACTGTGTCCTCTTGTTCTGGTGCTGGTTGCCTGGGAGAAGAGACCAACCCCACCTGGCTACAACCTCTCTTCAGGTAGTTGTAGAGAGCAATAATGTCACCCCTGAGTCTCCTCTTCTCCAGGCTAAGCAACCCCAGCTCCCTCAGCCTCTCCTCACAGGGCTGTGCTCCAGACCCCCTCCCCATCTTTGTTGCCCTTCTCTGGACACCTTCCAGCATCTCGACATCTTTCCTAAACTGAGGAGCCCAGAACTGGACACAGGACTCAAGGTGTGGCCTAATTTAATTTATTTTAAGATGTGCTATTCCGGCCCTTCCCCTGAACTGTTCACTGAACACTGGTTTTGTTAAAAGAGAGCTAATGCTAAAAGAAAGGTTGTATTCCATTGTGAGAGCAAGTGCAGCTATTTGATAGGAGCTAAAAATGTGTTAATTATAATTGTGCCTTCACTTTATCTTGAATGTCATTT